>JADPWL010000870.1:0-12110 GCA_019059595.1 Marasmia exigua | reverse complement strand
GGCGAGGGTTTTGATATAAATGCAGAGTTTTCCTTCTCTGGGTGCTGATGATCATGCCAGCAGCTTTACCTTAGTCGCCTTTTACGACACCTCGGTAAGAGTGAGGGTGGCCTATTCTACTCTGCCGGGGACCACACGGTTTAAATGAACCCTGATATTGAGACTAATTAATGAATGTTAAACAGGTACAAGTGCCTGAGTGCGGAGACGTGGCCGAACTACCGTGGAGCCGCGCGTGACGGAGTTCAGAAACTAGTCGAAGCGTTGAAGTACGAAAGGGAAGAATACAGGATGGGCAAGTAAGTCTTCATCTGGCTTTAGTGCTTTAAGAGCCAAGTTCACCAACTTTAAAAAACATTAACCGTGCTTGCTATTGGTGCTTGCATGGTTCGGTAAAGCGTGAATACCGTTTTTTGAAAAGTTGGTGAACTCTGCCCTTAGTATGGAAAAGGGAATGTAGACACAATTTACCAAGACATTTTACCAAGATGAACTTTTTTATGTGAAAGGGGCCAGACGAGCACACGGCTATCTGATAGAAACCAAATGCGCAGCAGACCTTGTGAAAGAAATACTCTCTTGTTTCTTTAGATGTTTTCCTTTTCTTTTTCAATATTCTAGCATACAAGAGGTAGTATAACCATGCATGGATTATTTATGGTATAACGCACAAATCAATTGCCGACCGCTTCTTAAGCCGTGGGAGAGCCACGCTTCAGCATGAATGGGCCGACTCGACCTGAGTGATACCACGGCTTCACAGAAAACCAGCGTGAACCACCAGTGTGTTGTGTTTCGCTGCGTTAGTGAGGATACTGGAGGCCCATTCCGGGGCAAAGGGGGGTTAAAAGGTTGGCAGCGCACTTGTGAGTCCACTAAAGATAAAGATAAAAAATTCTTAATTCAATTTAGGTCCACATAGAACACTTAGGAATGTCAAAATAGGTAGAGGACACCAGCAAGAAACTCAGTACTTACTCTTTTCAAATATTGATGATGTTATAGAGTTTCAATTGAGAAGAGAGAAAAATACAATAAATTATGAAAGTTATATAACAACTCAAAAGATTAATCAATTAACATGACCAAGAATCCTTATCATTTAAATACTCTTGTACACTATAGTAACCTTTCTTCATTAGGCAGGTTTTAATATGAGACTTAAACTTATCCAGTGATAGGTTAATGACATTTTGTGGTAGCTTATTAAATATCTTAACACTTAAGCCAACAAATGAATTACCCATTTTATGAAGTCTGAGGACAGGGTTTATTTCTGGTGTTAAGAATAGTCTTACTGGCACACCCAAGCACTTGCACACTCTTCCAAAAAGTCCGATAGTCATAGGACCCAAAGTCAAACTTAAATAATTCTTTATTTGCATAGGCTTGTACACAGCACTTACATATCGTCATACATTTGAATGACTTAAAACTATTTATAAGTACTTATGTATAATTTACATGTTAATACATATATATGTTGATACATAAAATATACTAAAGAAATAAATAAACATAATGCGATTCTACCACCGGCTCGGAAAGTTGTTTCTGGTCGAGAAGATCCGGCAAGAAACTCGCCAGTTACTCTTTTTAATCGCCAAACTTTCATACAATGTTGTGTCATCATCATACCAAGCCATACAGTTCAATTGTTACACAAAATAAAATAAAGGAAATAATATTAAAATAAATAATATGAGGTAAACCGAAGCAGACCAGTCCCCAAAGGTGTGTGTCAGCCATCATTTCACTCAACCATATTAGAGGGAATGTAATGACCCGCCACATAGCGCCACCACCTCAGGTACATTTGAGTGAGCATGACTACTTAGGCCTCTTTTGGAAAAGTGTGCAAGTTCTTATGTACATATATAATGCAGTCGAGGATAAATTAGAAAGCCACGGTTAACACACTGGTGTCGCGGGTGTCCATGGACGGCGGCAATCGCTTACCATCAGGTGATCCATCTGCTCGTCTGCCTCCTACACATAAAAAAGCTCTTTATCATCCACTTCCTTACTGCACTCATGATCGATCTACCAGTAGTACAGTCATGTGCACTAATAAGTATACAACCCCATTCAAATATGGACCTTATGAAGACGATATAAGAGTCAAGGTATTTACATTTAATTGCACGTAACTGTTCTAGCTAAGTATCACTGGGGTATGATGTATTTATACATAAGAATCTTAAACTTAACCTCTTATTCCAGCACAAAAATATTCATCCGCTTCCCTAAAACGCTGTTCGAGACAGAAGACGCCTACCAGATCAAGAAGAACGACATCGCGACCATCATCCAGAGCCGGTGGCGCGGCTACTGGCAGCGCAAGCAGTACCTGCGCATGCGCCTCGCCGCCGTCATCGTGCAGAAGTGGGTGCGCCGGTTTCTCGCCAAGAAGCTGAGGGACAGGAGGAGGAAGGCCGCTGACGTCATCAGAGCGTTCATCAAAGGTAGGCTAGTCCATTATAACGTGATCCAATGAAGATATAAGAGATAGATAGATAAATACATTGATATTCTTTAGTTCACATTTTTAGAGCAATCTTTTACAATTTATTCTTAAGGTGACGGGTAGGGCACACTAGCGACGCCAATCGATTATAATTTTTAGCTACTAAACCGGATCTATTTTAAACAATTTCGGGGTTACAACCGCTCGGCTAATACTTATCATCATCATCATCAACCTATCGCAGTCCACTGCTGGACGTAGGCCTCTCCAATTGTTCGCCACTGTGATCTATCCATGGCTTCTCGCATCCAGCTCTTGCCAGCCATCCTGCGCAGATCGTCCCCCCACCTAGCCAGAGGGCACCCTACATTACGTTTGCCAAGACGCGGTCTCCACTCCAGAACTCGTTTACCCCATCGGTTGTCGGCTCTACGGCTAATATGGCCAGCCCACTGCCACTTAAGCTTGCTAATCCGGTGAGCAATGTCGATAACTTTGGTTCTCTGCCGGATCACCTCATTTCGGATTCGATCTCGGAGAGAGACGCCGAGCATTGCTTGTTCCATAGCCCTTATACTATACATTAAATAACCATACTATACATTAAATATACATTAAATACCATATATTATTATACTATATATTAAATAACCATGCACAAATTAATTACCGCCAAAAGCGGCCACTTTTGGCGTAAATAAATTTTTCGCGTACAATAACGAACCCAACATTTGTGCATGGTTATTTAATATATAGTATAAGTGTTAGCCGAGAGGTTGTAACCCCGAAATTGTTTAAAATAGATAAAATACACCCTACACCTTAAGTAAATAACACACATAAAAAATAATTAATTGTGGAAGGTGTGGGTTCGAGTCCTGCCTGAACACGAGATGAAATTTTTCAGTGTTTTATTTACTTAAGATATTATTGATTGCATAAAAACAAAATCACAAACGTATGATACAATAACAATAGACAGTATAATAAGGCGGTATTATCGCTTGTAGTGATTTCTTACAGATAACCTTTGGGTATAGGAATAAAATAACGTATTAGTAATATTGGATGGCAATGCAAAGTAGTTTAACAAGAGTTTAACAAATGAAATGGCAGAAATACACATAACTTATATAATAATTATATTACATAACATAAATAATAATAAGCAACACATCCATACTTAATAATATATAGATAATAATAATATAGATAATAAGATATAAGAATAAGAAATGTATACCAGGCAATAGATTTAGAGAACGAGACCGAGACGACACCAGGTAACAGGGGTGGATACGCGTCGTATACAGTCCTTAAATGGGGACCAGCTGGCGGAATAGATACTTCTTGGTCAGTGGTAACTGATAACCCAGAAAAAGATTAGGTGGACGGAGTAATTGATCAATTATATGGAAAAAAGCGAATTTTATGTGCTACTACATAATAATAATATTATCCACCGATTTCGGCTAAGGCGGCTAATTTGAACAATCAGCCAAGTGGCTGATCGTTGCGTAAGTACGCAGGATATATTATAGTCCTCAAGTGTGTGCGCAAACACGAGCGCATTCTCTATTCCCTTGCTCTCTTATTCCGGTGGGACACCAGTGGCTTAACCTGCTTTCCGAGGCACGGGGGTACAAGACCGCTAACTTCCAGACTCTGGGCTGACACTGATAATTTTTCAACAGAAAAACTCAGGTTCAAATTTTGGCCTGACCCGGGGATCGACTCGGGACCCCAAGCGCAGCCGTCGCTTTTAAAGTGCGATGAACTACCAACTGCGCCGACGAGGCAGTCACTATATAATACACACATCTACTCACATTCACAGTTAAATCTTGGCCATTATGTCATGTTTTATTCTTAGAGAACCCTCAACATAATATATATTTTAATTTTAATTATTAAAAAACTATGACTCATTGCTAAAAAAACGAGTTTTCCGAATTCCGATCCCTGGCATAGTAAAGTCACATTTCGCAAGCAAACTTGGGGAAGTTATACAAGTGCGCGTTTACAACGCGGTGAACGCTTTTTGTGATGTTAAATCCTGCACTGTCTCTGAAGCCAAATTCAGAATAACACAATGGCTACTCTCGCTGGACTATCAGTTCACTGAAGAAATCCTACGTTGATGTTTCTAAGTCCTGGGTTCAATTTCATTTCATTGTACTTAAGTAATACTAAAAAAGAAAAATGTTTTTTTGTTATTTTTATTTTATTTTAATTATTATCTTATGTTTATTTGGTGATTGCAAGAACTCGGAATCTTAAGACTGTTCTCTGGTTTCCAAGATACAGGCTTAGCCTAGTTTGGAAACCCCTGTTGCTTTTTTATGCTGAATTCTTGCAAAGCACAAATACTTGGTTTACTTATAATGTTGTGTGTCATTTCTTTCTTACTTGTGCATTGAAATAAATTATTACTATTATTTAATTGAGAGAATTTATTATAAATTTCTCAAACACATTAATTATAGAATACGTAATAATACAAATAGTTCATTTGACTCCTCTCGTTTGGATTACAGTCTTAAGTATCGTCGTATGGTTAGGGATTTCATGTTTTTATATAAAATCATTCATAATAAAGTTGACTCCATGCCTCTCTTAAGTGATATAAAATTCAGATGTCAGAGAATAACCACCAGGAATAGACAACTATTCTATCTGCCTAAAGCGCGAACAAATTATGCTTGTAATAACTTCCTATCTCGAGTGTGTAAGTCCTATAATACCAATTGTTCTCACATCGATATATTTTCTAGTTCTCCTTCCCAGTTTCGAAGGGACGTTGTAAACGCGATTTAGAATTTGGTAATATTAAACATCTTTCATTGCTATTTATGTACCCATATACTAATCGAACATTAGCTAGTATATTATTCGAAAAGTATTTTCTCAGCCACATAAACTAGGTACCTACTTACTATTATAATATTATTGTGACCACTTGTGACATGTTTTAAATATCTGTGGAAACTTTGTTGTTACATGTTCTATCAGTATTTGTGTTATTTATAAGTTTACAAAAGAATGTTTATTTCCCTTAAAAATAACTAAAATAAAATAAATAAAAAGACTATCGTTGACTCTTCCTCGCCTTTTCAGGCTTCATCACCCGCAACGGGCCGGAGACGCCCGAGAACCGGCGGTTCCTCGGCATCGCGAAGGTGCACTGGCTGAAGCGACTCTCCACGCAGCTGCCTAAGAAGGTCCTGGACTTGAGCTGGCCGGCCTGCCCTGCTACCTGTCAAGAGGCTTCCAAGTACGAATCACTTCATCTTTTTCACAGTTTAAATTGCTGGCTTGTCGACCTTGTATATTCTCAAGTACCAACGCTTCACTTTTTTTTATAATATGGTTCTACTTGAAGATATCTTGCCATTGTCAAGTAACTTATTGAGAATAAGTGGGTAGTCAACAGTCGAAGTCAGACAATGTCACATTCACTCAATAAAACGCCGGTATTTTGCGTTTTATCAAGCTACGGATTCTGCAAATACTTTAAATACAATCGCTGGTTTTAAGGCGACGGGTAGGCCCTAACCAGCGACACCACTCGTTTTTAATTGTTAGCTACTAAACCGGATCTATTTTAAACAATTTCAGGGTTACAACCTCTCGGCAAACACTTATACTATTTATTAAATAACCATGCACAAACATCAGGTCCATTTTTGTACGCGAAAAATTGATTACCGCCAAAAGTGGCCACTTGTAGCGTGAATCAATTTTTCGCGTACAAATGTTGGCTCCGCATTTGTGCATGGTTATTTAATAAATATTTAGTATAAGTTTTTGCCGAGAGGTTGTAACCCCGAAATTATTTAAAGTACATCCGGGTTAGTAGCTAAAAATTAAAATCGATTGGCGTCGCTAGTGCGCCTTACCCGTCACCTTAAGACTATTAGGTCAAAGCAAGTTGTCCGTGACAACTCCCTCGACACACAATAGCTGTGTTAAAAATTAAAATTGATTGGCGTCGCTAGTGTGCCTTACCCGTCACCTTAAGACTATTAGGTCCAAGCAAGTTGTCCGTGACAACTCCCTCGACACACAATATCAGTGTTAAAAATTAAAATCAATTGGCGTTGCTAGTGTGCCTTATCCGTCACCTTAAGACTATTAGGTCCAAGCCAGTTGTCCATGACAACTCCCTCGACACACAATATCAGTGTTAAAAACGATACAATTCAATGATACCTACTTATTATTAGGCTCACTTCACGGCACTTCACTGCACAAATAGACACCAAATTTGTTCAATAAATCCACCAGAAACTAATTTATCAGCCCACGCGGAGTGTTTTAGTCCTAACGCCAGAATCTCAACGCTTCACTTAGCGAAAGGTACTATGTTTCCCACTGGCCGACATTGTACATTGTACGGTGAACCCGGCCGTCCCTATCATAGGATAGGATATAGGAGATGATAGGGACGGCCGGGAGTGCCTCCTTAGATAAGGGGGCACTCCTGCCACCTTATTATAGATCGCGATCTAATTCTACCGTACTAAAGGTTATGTCATCCCGTTCCAACACGCTATGTCAAAAGGAGCTGGCACAAATTTTATTCTGGGACTATCCTTAGTTGGCAATTTATTATAAGAGGCCTGGAGTTTTAGTAAGTAAGTAGTAAGCACATGACGCGTCTACCCTCGGTGGTGGGAATGCATATGGTAGTCGGTCCTTTCCTCTTCGGGCAGCATTTTTCCAGGCAGATTTAATTAATTTTTCCATTTATTCAAAATCCACAGCTCTTGTACAATATTAAAATTACATTCATTTATATGGCTTGCAGCTAATTACGGATTTTATATATTTTAATAAATCATTTATTGTTACTTTTGTACCCATCCAAATTTTTGACAAAACGTGCAAAATTTTCTTAAATCGGAACGTGCTACACAAAAATGAATTCACGCAATGTACAGTCACTTTAATAAAGAATAGATTATGCAAAAATTCAGATTACTATCATGCTTTTAAGAATATCAAAATATTGAATAAGAAAACGTCAAAAAACTTACTTTTAGACTGTAAATTCACATATCGTCCTGTCACACAGCCTAACAGCGCGTGGCGTACGTGGTGACTAAATGCAATTGAGGGGGGAGCTCCTGGCTATCGCCTGACAGCGGCAAAGCGGTGTCCGTCCATTGGATAAATCTAGAGAGCCTTTGTTACTTTCGACCCGCCGTTACTTTTGTACCCGGTCTCCCCTATTCAAGACAGTTAAAGGGTTCCAAGGCAGGGAGGGGGGAGGAAGGGCGTTACAGGTTTACTAGTACTATAGTAGATAAGGGTGAGGGAGGGATCACAGGGAGCATAGAATAAATTTATAAGATAAAAAGTTATAAACTCTTCGTTTCCAGCGCTCCTTTTTCCCGCGCTCGTGCAAACTCTGGAATGACCTTCCAGCCGCGGTGTTCCCTGATCGCTATGACATGTCCTTTTTTAAACGAGGCTTGAAAAGAGTTCTTCGCTCACGGTAGGCAGCGGCATGACTGTGCTTCGGCATTGTTGATGTCTATAAGCGGCGGTTACCGTTTACCATCAGATGGGCCGCAAGCTCGTCTACCTACTATCCTTACTAATATTATAAAGGCGAAAGTTTGTTTGGATGGATGTATGGATGGATTTTTGTTCCTCTTTCACGCTAAAACTACTAAACGGATTTTAATGAAACTTTACAGTAATGTAGCTTATAGATCAGAATAACACATAGGCTCTAATTTATGTTATAATTTTAATGTCATAATGTTAGTTCTTTTCACGTTAATATAAGCTACTCGAAATACTAATACTGCGCACACGAAGTCGCGGGCACCAGTTATTGATACATAAAGACCTTGCTTTTATTCGAATTACACGCAGACGAAGTCGCGGGCAAAAGCTAGTAAGCAATAAAAAAAAAGTTATTTCCCACTACGTCTGTTTAGTCCGTATGGTAGTATGTTGAAGAAGGTCGTAACCAGTGGAATGTTTGCAGGGAGCTGCACCGGCTGCACCGCGCGCACCTGGCGCGCAAGTACCGGCGGGCGCTGTCGCCCGACGACAAGAAGCAGTTCGAGCTCAAGGTGCAGGCCGAGAAGATGTTCAAGGGTATGGACCCAACATAGTTAAACATTATCATTTGCTAAGCAAGAATTGCCTTTTTACTTTTCCTATCATAAACAAGTTTGATGATTGTTGAGAATGGACGGCTGGACCACCCTCTTATTTATGTTTTTATACTTTTTAACTGTTTTTGATATATTATTTATGTATGTCTTATGATTGATGAACCTGAGAATTAACTAGAAACCATTGTCCTGCTGATATCTTTACTAGTTTTATTAGCATCACCAGAAGTTTGATATACAGTCCAATCGCCACAATGAAGATCCCTTCGGCTACAGCGATCACTTTGTGTAAGCATCGAAATTTTAACAACAACAAGTCTACTGAAATATCAAATCATTTATTGCAAGTCACATTACATAATGAAAGATGTTTAGTGTAAAGGGAGTAAACGTGTGGCGCCCTGTAAAGGCCATAGCATTAATATTTAGGTACAATAACAATTACAATTATTTATTTGTAGGATGGTCATGTAACGGCCTATAGGAGATTTTAATTTTGCATTGTGTAATACATATATTTGATTGCTATTTTTCATTTTCTATGTTATAATGATTATATTCATATATATTGTAATATGTTTTTTTTTAATAACATTTCTTTTAGTCTTTTTAGTTTTGGTTCAGATCTTAATATGTGCGGCAGATGATTGTACTGATTATCTTGTGGCACCCACTTATACTTATATAAGTGGAAATTGTTTATCTTGGTCAATATCCATGGACTTGGACATCCTATAATGAGAAGAGATGAAGAGCGCATAATTTGTGAGTGAGTGAATGTTAGTGGGTTGAGGAACAGAGGATATGCGAAAAAGGGAATGAACGCATTGTCTGTAGAATGATATTTTAGAAAAGAAAAAGAAGAAAAGAAAAATATTTATTTGGAGCATTAAACTTAAGACTATTTTAGGGTAATATGGTCGAGTCCCTCAAGAGGATGGATGAATCGATGGCAAGTGACAGGGACGTGCGGATGAAGAAAACATACCTACTGCACCGACTCTAGCTAACCTGATAACAGAACAGGAGAATGGTGATGAATGTAGTGGTTCTAAGTTAATTTGTGTTTTAATCGTGATCAGGCCACAAGAACAGCTACCCGTCGTCCGTAAGGGAGCGCTTCCAGCCGGAGCGGCTGACCGGCGAGCACCAGGTGCTGCGCAACTCCTTCATGGTCTCCCCCGCCTGGCCCACCGGCGAGCAGCTCATCGTGAGTACATGTCCTTAACGATATAGGGCTTAACTGCAAGAGAAGTGTGTCGGAGTAGCTTCACTGACAATTCATCTAGTGGCGAATTAATATCAAAAAATGTGAGGATGTCCGAAGATTCACAGTCCGGCCCTAGCAGACGACGCCGTGCTCCGTCAGTCCGCTCGTGACCACGGCAAATGTAACGTAGCCGAAACGTCGAGCCAAATATGTGAGTACGCAATGTTGTATCACATAATTAATATCGTGTTAATTCCCGTCTTGATAAATTATAGTTATAATGCAACGCGAAAATCTAAAAAACTAAGAGAAACTTCAAATTGAAACTCCTAGGTCGAAACTAGCTTAAATCGAACCCTTGTCCGGTCTCTAGAAAAACAATTTGTGACTAAGCCAAGAAGAATAGAAGGTACATCCATCACCAGATGGATTATGATCAGGACCATGGGAAGGGAAGAATTTAGCTGACAGATCAGAATCTATCAGCCAACTTCTTTTCCCTCTTTTAAAAGCTGTTAAAGTACGATAACTTTTGCTTAAAAACTTGGTGACCCGCCCTAAGAGTTCCAATTTCGTGGGCGCCTTGACTCCAGATTAAAGTCATGAAAATGTCAAAATGGTCAACTATTTATTCTGATCTAGGATCAAGAAGGTTCGTGTTTGATTTTTGATTACCATCATAAATAACTATGCTGGCGATTTAAGATTTGGTTGTGTAGCTAAATCCCGGGTCCTGCCAGGGCCAACGCAGATAGATAGATAGATAGATCTTCTTTATTGCACAAAAACAAAAGAATAAGTAGAATCTCATCGCTTGTAGCAGATATTTACCAATAGATAGTACCAATGCACACGACCTACTAGTCCTACAAAAAAAGTGCATACGCATAATTACAAACATAAAACAGATAGAAAGTTGTAGGCCTCACTTCAAAAAATTAAAAATCCTAACCCTACCCTGCATCTACCTGCTAGAAAATTTTAAATTTATTAGAAAAAACCCACTTTTATATACTAAAATAGGAGATATCCCTCGTCATCATATACCTCGCAATAAAAATAACCTTATCCAAATAACTTCTAAATTAACATTACATAGCTCCGGACCTTACCCGATGTCGATCAAATTATATAATAAATTGCCAAACTACATAAAAAACGAAAATAATTACAATAAGTTTATTCATTTATTAAAAGATTTACTTACTCATAAATGCTACTACTCAGTGAACGAATATTTACAGGATAAAATATAAGAAAAAATAAGTACATGTGGATTATAAATAAATTGCAAATTCCAAATATTACTATTACGTAGAAGAATACATATCAAAAGCAAATACCAAGTAAATAAAATAAGAAATGTCTGCTCCTCTCTATGCCAACTTGCGATGCCTACCAAGGCGCATATGTTCTTTTGATTGTGTAATGTTACCACATACCTAGTCATATAGTCATATGTAATGCAAATAATAATAATAATAACCCCCCCGCGGGGTCACCTTGTCGTGGTGGGGGGGCTTACGGGAAGGCTTGTACTTTTGAACACCAGTCACATATTAACTAGACTGCACCTTGCTGTAGCAGGAGACACAATTCGCCATAAACATCAAGGCTACCCTTCCCAAACCAACGACCCCAAAACCAACCCAATATGGAGAGTCATAGTAAAAGGTATAATTTGCGGCCGCTTCCCGGGGGCTATCGCCGGGGCACACCTGGAGCCGTTGCTGGGTGTTCCAGCATGCGATCCAACGGCGACGGGGGGCTGAGCAGGCGGGCTCCCCTCGACAAGAATATGACAGCCGAAACTAAATCCGATCGGTCTGACGAGACCGAAAACCAGTCGATTTTCTCTTCCCTTAGTCGATCGGATTATATACCATCCCCATCCCCTGTCAATAGCGATGAGATTGTGGATGTTGTGCAGGATACAGTTCATACTGTTGAACCCGCGCCCATTACACTACAAGTCTCTAAGCGCAAAAGATGGTCGAAAACTATGAACGAGTTTATTTTGCGCACCTACCTCCGAATAACTAACCTAGATATTGATAATAAACATTATTTAGACACCTTGTACACACATTTCATAGAACGATTTCCTGAAATGGATGTCTCTAAACAGCGTCTTGGTGATCAAAAAAGGGCAATCATCCGAAATAAACTACTCCCACAAAATACAATAGACAATATTTATATTGAAGTACAAAGAGAATTAAATAACAACTCCCCACTAGCCCATACACAATGTACAACATACTCCCAAAATTCTCAGACAAGTCAACGCATAAAATGG
>JADPWL010000869.1:0-12171 GCA_019059595.1 Marasmia exigua | reverse complement strand
GACCATATTGCGTAAGAAAGCCGGCTCATTTTTAAGGCGACGGGTAGCCCTAACTAGCGACACCATTCGTTTTTAATTGTTAGCTACTAAACCGGATCTATTTTAAACAATTTCGATGTTACGACCTCTCGGCAAACACTTATACTATTTATTAAATAACCATGCAAAAATGTTGGGTCCAACGCGTACGCGAAAAATTGATTCACGCCAAAAGCGGCCACATTTGGCGTAATCAATTTTTCGCGTACAAAAACGGACCCAACATTTGTGCATGATTACTTAATAAATAGTATAAGTGTTTGCCGAGAGGTTGTGATTCCGAAATTGTTTGAAATAAATCCAGTTTAGTAGCTAAAATCGATTGGCGTCACTAGTGTGCCCTACCCGTCACCTTAAGGCGAGTGCGCGGCAGCCGCAACAGTGTCCTAAAGGCCATCGCCGATGGTGGTGACTGTCCACTACTAGAGCACTTAAGCACAGTTACTCGGTCGCTCTTTTTTTATTTTTTATTTGAGAGGTGGCAGACGAGCAGACGGATCACCTGATGGTAAGCAATTGCGCCGCCCATGGACACCCGCAACACCAGTGGAGTCACAAGTGCGCTGCCAACCTTTTCCCCTTCCCCCCATTGGGCCTCCGGTAACGGCTCTTAGTTATTAAGTACTAACACTAATTATTACATTTAAGTTGTGTATTACTAACACTTATGGATCACTGTTGTCCGATAAATAAGCATTTTTTTTATTTTCCCCATGGAATATTTGGGTCTAATCAGAAATAAAAAAAATCACCTCCATTTACTTTAGAGATGCGCAGAACAACTCTTTTATAAGACAAATGAGTAATAACTCTTTTGAAGAAAAGGGTTATATCGCCATCAAGGCATGGAATGCCCTCCCAGCTCATGTGTTTTCTCCTTCATACAATCCGGGGTCTTTTAGGCAGGGCGTGAAACGGCATCTCAGCAGGCCATTAGGGTGAGGATGGCAGACACAATGGGTACTTTATAAGTTCTTCTGTGCCTGTCAGCCTCATTTTTGGATTTCACGGCCGCTTACCATCAGGCGGAGTGAGGTCATCCTGATTGGCCTTTCTATAAAAAAAAAATATATCGCTCTTTTACATCTTGAACTCCCAATTAACTCCGTATCTAAGAAGACTAAAAGACTTGAAAGATGTGATTGATGCGAATTTCGATGGGTTGCTTCTTCGACTTGTTTTATCCAATCTAATAAATTCAATACAAATAAATAATTTTGTACTTTATTGCAACAGTAATAGGGTCAGTTATCTCCCCTGATAATTGTTTCATCTACAGATTAATGCGCGACGCGTTCCAATCATGCTCCATCCCTTTTCGACTCATAAAATCCCGCTATGGCGATTTTCACTCACTCCTTTACGATCCGTGGTACCAGTCTCGCTCACTAACTCTTTTTACATCTTTAATTCCTTAATAACTCTGTAACTCTAAGACTGAAAAGATTTAAAGACATCAATCCATTAACATCTATGTTATTGGATTGATGCACATTTTCACGGAAGAATTATTTATAAAATAAAAATATCAATATGCGACACCCGCAACACCAGTGGAGTCACAAGTGCGCTGCCAACCTCCCCCCCCCCCCCCATCGGGCCTCCGGTAACCTCACTCACACGGCAAAACACAGCGCAGGCGCTGCTTCACGCCGGTCTTCTGTGAGGCAGTGGTATCACTCCGGTGGAGCCGGCCCTTCCACGCCTAAGCGTGGCTCTCCCACATTTAAAATTTGATTGATTTTTGGGAAAAAGCGTTTGTTTTCATCAGTATGCCGTCAATAATTTTCTCATGTATTGAAAAAGTCTTGAAAAATAATCTTAACAACTTCTCAGAATATTTGCCATGGTTGATGTCATAGAAGATGCTCAAAGTTGTCTTTTAAAATGTTGACATGACGTGACGTCACAGTATATACATGTAGGTATGTAATGAATCATCCTTCAATAGGTGATGTTTACTGAGGAAACATAAGATTAATATTATGAGTCATAAAGATAAATTTATAAGTAATTTATCCCTATTTATAATTTTTATTTTGTTTTGATTGTAGCAACACTTACCAACATATCCATTATTAAGTTATGTACCGTGATTCAAATCCCAATAAAATATATGAGAGGGCAACCCTATTTTCCTTCTCTTTTTTACCATTCGTCTGTGAACTAGTGCTGTCTCGCTCGCACATCGCCCCCTCCACCACCGAGTGGCGTCGACTTCAGTTTTTAGTTCGACGTCCCGCATTGGCATCCGATTCCTTGCTCGGAGCGGTCGTGCTCGGATTAATTCAAATAATTAACTCCAAACGACTAATTAAATTAAACCATTCGTTAAAATAGAAAATGTGAACTATTTTTCTAAGTTTTTATTTACTCAAATTGAAAAATTTATAATAATTAGTTAACGGTTTTCCGTTCGAAAAAAAAAAAAAGTCTTTGGTATATATTGTTTTGTTTACATGGTGAACAAAATTTTTCTTTGTGCGTTCGTTATTAACGGAGCGATATTATTCAAGTGTTTCAGGTTGTTTTTAAGTGCTGTTTCGTTTTAAAATGGAAAATAATGAGGAAGCAAATCAGAAAAACTCTAGTGAAGTTCGCAAAAAGCGAGCGCGTTCTCAGAGCTCGTCGTCATCTAGTTCAAGCTCAAGTTCTTCTTCATCATCTGGAAGAAAACGTAGGAACAGGAATAAAAGGGCTAAACGTCGCAAGCATAACTCACTTCTAGAAAAATTGACACAGCAGGTAAGTGATTTGCAAAATCACATATATAATCATAATCAAGCTTATTCGTCTCGCCAAGGGCAGGAGCAGGATATTCCTGACATCGATCTAGACGTTAGTAGACAAATGTTTACCGAACATAGTGAAATAAGGGCGTCTACACCTGTACCAGTACCGCCCGCATCCGAGTTTAACGTTACCCTCAGTACCAGTGTAAAAGAACCACCGGTTCCAAAGGCGTCCCTTGATTATTTAGTAGCTTTACAAAATGTCCAAAGATTCGGTAACCCCGAGTGGAGTGGCATTCGATACGCTGAAGCCCAAAAGTCATTTTCATGCGCACCTGGGTTTGTTGAATTAGAATGTAACGAGGAAGTTAAATCCTTCGAAGGATCCCGTCATCTTCAGCTATCTGAGAGATCTTATGCGGCACTAACTCTTGCCCTTATAAAGCAACAAGAAACCCTACAGGCCGGAATACGAGACTTTTTATCTTGGGTTCAAAGCGCAGCTGACGACAATTTAACAATAGACTGCATTAAGGATAAAATAAACGAAATTATCCTAGGAGGCAACTTTCATAAGGTGTCCACAGATGCCTTGCAATTAGTGTGTGGCCGGAGGGCCGACATCGTGGAGCAACGACGTGACAGCATTCTAGCCTCAGCAAAAGATCCACTTATCAAAAGTGCTCTTCGCAAGATTCCTCCAACATGTTCTTACCTTTTCGAGCCTATAGCTTTCTGCTCTGCTTTGGAGAAAGCTGGTGGCATAAAGAAAGCCTTCTGGTCTCAACCAAAGGCGAATTCCAATAAATCTGGTGCGCAACCAGGTCCAAGTGGAATATCAAGGTATCCCGCGCAGGGAACCGCAACATTTACACCTGCGCAAGGTGGAACCAGGAACAGAGTGCACCCGCCTGCGCAAGGTGGAAACAGCTGTTCCTTTTCAATACACTGCAAGTGCAATCGTGAAGGACGTCAAGGCGAGTCTAGCCACTATCGTGAGCATGTAAGGCCTTTCCCGAACCATACTAGGGATACCTTTCGAGGCCGCAACAGTGGGCAGGCAAAAAGAGGCTATAAAAATATATCCCGCGGTGGCTCCAAGCGACCAGGCTCGCCCTCATACCGAGATAAGGCGAATAATAAACAGCGCAAATACTGACTGCAAGCCTTTCCAGGCAGGTCAGCTGTCCCAGTTCCATTTTCAGTGGAAAAAAATGGGCGCACCCTCAACAATTCTCAAAGTGATTCAAGGCTACCGAATACCCTTTTTTCAAAAACCACCTCTAATGAAACCGAACCTAGAAAATTGTCCATTTCAAACTCCTGCTTCGAAAGAGATGACAGCGATCATTCGAACTCTCGAGACACAGAAAGTTCTAGAGAAAATAGATCCGAGTCCAAGTTTCATTTCCACCCTCTTTTTACGTCCGAAAGGCGACGGTTCTTTGCGAACGATTTTCAACCTCAAGGCATTGAACGAGTACATAGACACAAGCCCCTTCAAATTAATAAATATGTACCAAGTTCCAAATTTTCTCCAACCCAACGACTGGTTATGCAAAGTGGACCTCTCCCAGGCTTACTATCACTTGCCAGTGGCCAAGTCTCACAGATGCTTTCTGAGGATAGTTTACCAGAAAGAACTTTACGAAATGCGGTGTCTTCCATTCGGCCTCAGCACAGCGCCGAAAACCTTTGCCATCCTAACAAATTGGATTGCCCAGACTCTAAGAGACCAAGGCATAAGAATTATCGTCTATCTCGACGATTTCTTGGTTGCGAGTCAGGACCTGACAAGTTTAAACAATCATATACTTATAGTGATAAAAACTCTTCTCAAGCTAGGTTGGCATTTAAACTGGCAGAAGTCAGTACTTATTCCACAAAAATCATTAGAATATCTCGGCGTGATGTGGTACCCCTGGCTAAATCAAATGGCACTCCCAGAAAAGAAATGCCAAAAGATAGCCAGAATTGTAACGGAACTTCTCGCAAGAAGGACCATCAACCGGAAAGAGCTAGAGAGTCTTCTGGGGTTGCTAAATTTTGGAAGTTTTGTCGTGCAGAGAGGCAGACTCAACTATCGAGGTCTCCAGAAAGAACTCAGTGCTCTACCCGACAACCAGGATCTAAAACTGTTCCCTCTGTCCGACAGAGCCATGAAAGACCTGCGATGGTGGACCCAAAACTGCCAAAGCCGAGCCATGCTTCATATCCCATGCCCAGACCACTACCTTACCACGGATGCGTCGGACATTGCGTGGGGTGCAACTTTGGACGACCATTACATCTCGGGCACCTGGAGTGCTACCGAACAAAGCCTACATTGCAACGCGAAAGAAATGTCGGTTATTCTAAAATGCTTACAAGGTCACTGTCAGACTCTGAAATCCAGGTCGATTCTAATACAAACCGACAACAAAACTGTAATTGCATATTTACGCAACGAAGGTGGGACGAAATCTCCTACCTTGATGGAGCTGGCGTACAATATTTTCCAAATAATAGACAAGTTCCATATTCATTTCACCATCCATCACATACCCGGCATTTACAACAACGAAGCAGACGGATTGTCGAGACAGCGAGCGCCCCCAGAGTGGCACTTGCTTCCAGAAGCGACACAGAAGATTTTTCAAAAATGGGGTACCCCCGAAATCGATTTGTTCGCCTCGAAAAATGCCCACGTGGTCCCGACATACGGAACCTTCGACAGAAGAGACAAGAATGCGATTTTATTCAACGCACTAGCCAACCCTTGGCACTATCGCCTGGCATGGATCTTTCCACCGCCCTATCTGATCCCAAGAGTACTTACACACCTAAATCAAGCAACAGGAATATTCTTGGTTGTAGTTCCCCGATGGGAACGTGTATTCTGGAGAGCAGATCTAAGGAACCGCGCCATTGCAGCTCCTTACACAGTGAAAAACCTCGAGAAAGTGCTCCTCGACGTCACGACTCAACGCCCCCCGCCGGAAGTCAAGAACATAATCCTAGAGATATGGAAATGTGGGGGTGGTCTAAGGCCCTGAGTTCCTGGACACATACTCAAAAAGATCTACTCAAGTCTTCTTGGCGATCCTCAACCCTGAACACATACAAACCTGCATGGGCTCGATGGACTCGCTGGGCCCAAACAAATGGTGTAAATATAACTGATCCATCTGGAGGTGATGTAGCAAGATACCTAGCTGACCTGCATAATATCGAAGGGTTATCATATAGTACCATTCTTGTTCACAAGTCCGTAATTTCTACTTTCTGCAGTTCAGAAACATCAAATTTAAGCTCACATATTTTAGTTCGACAAGTGTTAAAAGCAATAGCTCTCAAAAGACCTAAGGAAAAAAGACCTCCTATTTGGGATATCAATCAAGTGGTAAACCATCTTGCCAAGAGAAAGCTAGACTGTAACTTATACGACACCTCCAGACAGACAGCAACCTTGTTACTTTTGTGTTCAGGAAGGAGAGTTCATGACCTGACACTCCTGCAGTGTGACCTAGATCATCTATGCACTATATCTCCAGATGTTATTGTCTTATGGCCAGCGTTTGGTTCTAAGACCGACTCATCTAATCACAGGCAGTCAGGGTGGAGACTGAGCCGTAACAATACAAATATAGCCTTGGACCCTATTTTCTGGATAGATAGGCTCATCACACTTTCCAAAGAACGCAGGAGACTTGCGAAGTGCAACAACTTGTTCCTTCGCGTTACTGGACCAACTGAGGCAGCATCGCGAGCTGTCATTGGAGGATGGGTCAAATCCGTTTTAAAAGAAGCTGGCATAAACGCTACGCCTGGTAGCGTTAGAGCCGCAGTAGCGTCAAAGAACTGGACTGACAACTTCCAAATTGACGACATTTTAGCCAGGGGCAACTGGCAGTCTGGCAATACCTTTAAGAAATACTATCGAAGGGAAATTGCAAGGCCGACTACCTCAAGTTCGGTGGGTTTGGGAATATCTAATTTATTTACTCCAGTTGATAATTGATAGATATATACTGATATTTTGTAAGCAATCAAAAAATGAATCAAGTTCGATGTTAATAACATGCATATAATTACATACTTCGGTATGCTTATACTATTATGATGAAAGGTGTTTCGTTAGTTATTGATTGTGTATAACTGATATTTAAATGAAACAAAAGGGCTCTTTTTGGTAATGATTATATATTAAACATCAGAATAAAACAAATTATTAGCATACAATTTTGTTTTCTTCATTTTTTTTTTCTTCTCGCACATCGCATATTATGGAGTTAAATTGCTCCTAATATACATTTAACTGATACATAAAATTGCGTCATATTCATAAAGTTATAGCATCACATTGGCATCCACCACCAGCGGCGATAACAAACACTTCTCATATATTTTATTGGGATTTGAATCACGGTACATAACTTAATATGAGCGTTTTACCTACCATTAAAACGCTTATTAAGTTCTTACCTGATTCAAATCCCAATAACTTAAATTCTGCCTGCTGGACTAATATGAGATACAATGCGGGACGTCGAACTAAAAACTGAAGTCGACGCCACTCGGTGGTGGAGGGGGCGATGTGCGAGCGAGACAGCACTAGTTCACAGACGAATGGTAAAAAAGAGAAGGAAAATAGGGTTGCCCTCTCATATATTTTATTGGGATTTGAATCAGGTAAGAACTTAATAAGCGTTTTAATGGTAGGTAAAACGCTCATATTATTTACTCATACCTACTTACTTTGATTCGCAAAATTAATGAATGAAAGGGTTTATTATTCATTAATGTATGTTAAACTTTCGCTAACAAAAACGGTGTTATAAAGTTTCATTAGTTTTTCTAAAATGTAGGATTTTTTGGTTCAATCGTCAAAACAGCTCTATATTACCGTTTTGACTAACTTTTGTTTATTAAACGTTTATGAATAAATCCCTTATTGTTTAAGATGCATTACCTAATACTTAAAATATGAAAATAATCAATCAAATCATATAATCAACAATCAATAATTATGTTTTTTTAATGCTAGAGGCGGACAAACGAGCAAGCGAGTCACCCGATGGAAAGTAATCAGCGCAGCCCATGAACATCTGCGAAATCAGAGAGATCGCTAATGTCTTGCCAGCCTTTTTAAAAAAGAGTACGCTCTTCTATTCAAGGTCAATGGACAACATTTCAAAATTGCTAAGCTCTGAAACAAAAAATACAATTTCTTTATTTACTTTTCCGCTGCGCGAATATATATTTATTAATTTTTTATATTGCTTATTTACTGAGAAAAAAATTAAAAACTAAAAAACGTAAGATGACGTCATCGGACGGCAGAATGTAAAATATTTCATTGCTTAGCACATTATAGTTTTAAATTTACGAAATGCCAAACCCATGACATTCAACTGTCAAAATAAAGACAACTTGTCAACGTTGAATGTATGAATGACGTTGACATTGTTGACACAAGTATTATTTACCTTTGACAGTGTCAAAGGTAAATAATACTTGTGTCAACAATGTCAAAAGGTACTACTTAGCAATTTTAAAAAGGTACTACTGTACCTTTTTTTTATTAAAACAATGATAAGCAAAGGAATATCGCTGTATTCAGCAGTCCGATGACGTCATTTGGCGCTTACGTCTATTTAGAATATAAAGAATTATAATAATTATTTTATGCATGAAAATGGACAAATTTTGAAAAAAGAAAAAATATGGGTCCGTTCATTTTATGTCTATTTTCATAATAAAACAATATGGTCATGTTAAAAATATGAAATGTTGTCCATTGTGTGTACAGACATATCTAGCAAATCTACTTCTATGATTTTGTAATTATTGTAATAGGTGCAGTGGATACCAGGGTTAAGGTTTAGCAACCTTGAGCTTGACTCGTGACTGCCTGTCTGATTCGATTTGACATCAGAATTGGACCGCTTTGGACTTGTTCTAAGTAAGTCGGTTAATAGCAATCTCGCAAATAGCAATTATTATTTAATAGCCAAAATATATCGAATTTTGGCTTCAGAACCTTTGTCTGCGAAGAGAGCTTTTACTGATGTAAGTATGGTTGGCATATAACCATTATACGTTCTGTTGTGTTTATTTAAAAATAAAAATATTTGTGAGAGACATATTGTCATTTGTGTTCACAAGTTTCGAACGCAATTGATTTTGAGCAAATGTTCATTTCTTTTTTCTCATGTCATAAACGCATTAGAAAAAAAGGCGAATAGGTCTCCTTTTACGTCTGAGAAGTTTTTTTTTTCAGGGTATCCTATTTAAGAAGAGAGGTAAATCGTACAGACAACAGCAACGCTTTTTTTATGCTAGAGGCGACAAACGAGCAAGCGAGTCACCTGATGGAAGTCATCGCCGGCCATTAACATCCGCGAAATCAGAGAGATCGCTTATCCGTAATCCAAAAACACGAAACGCTTGCACGATGTAATCGACACCTAGCGCCATCTATTGGTATAAAGTGGAACTAATGTCACGGAACGAATTAAGAGCGGGTCACACTGGTTCTTTAATATAACGCTGAAAAAAGTAGTAAGGTAACGCTGCTGGCATGATCATCAGCACCCAGACAAGGAAAACTCTGCATTTATATTAAAACCCTCGCCAACCCGTCTGCCGAGCGTGGTGAGTATGGCAATTACCCCTCATGTGATTGAGGGAGGCCCGTGCCCCAGCAGTGGGGACTTAAATAGGCTGATGATGATGGTGATGATGATGAAGTAGTCAAAAATAAACAATGAGTAATGTTATTACCAATATTCAACCAACCAATTCTGTTTGCTGATGACCTAAAATTAACGAGGGCAGTCTCATCAATTATGGATTCTATAAAGTTACAAGAAGATATCGACAATCTACAAGAGTGGTGTAACAATAACAAGATGGTATTAAATCCTAAAAAATGCTACCACATAAAATTTACTAAAAAGAAAAATATGTGTCCCTCAGAATACCACATTGCTGGTATTAAGCTCGAGGAGGTTACCGTTATCAGGGACCTTGGTTTTCTGATGGACGGTCAGTTGCGATTCACGGAACACATCGATAAAATAATAAAAGAGTCAAATAAGTCATTAGGATTTATTCTGCGAACTTCTAGAGACTTTAAAAATTCTACTACAGTACTTCTCCTTTATAATAGTTACGTAAGAAGTAAGCTTGAATACTGTAGCTCAGTGTGGTACCCGAGCTACAAACTGCATATGGTACGTATTGAAAAAGTTCAGAAAAAACTGATTCGATACATGGCCTACCGATTTAGGGCCCCTAGTAGATTGAAGACATATGCAGATAAAGCAAATTACTTTAACCTTGAGTTACTCTCTTCGCGACGAACACACTTGGATATGTCTTACCTGTACAAACTGATGCATAATCAAATAGATTGCCCTAAACTTTTAAATAAATTTGATTTTAATATTCCCAGTAGAATCCCTTGTGGATTGTTCAGGAAGAAATTTTGCAGGACACGGATGGGCCGTGACGCTCCGATCTTACGTTTGTCACGCCTCTATAACGATTTATCAAAAAAGATTCCTGAACTAGATATTCACCTTCATAGCCTTCCCAAATTTCTGTCTGTTATTAGGAGCAATGTGACAATTTGATCAATTTTTTTTTTAATTATCCTATGTTTATTATAAAACAGTATTTCCTTTTTTTTTTTACCAGTATAACATTTATTTCTTGAGGTTTGCATGCTGAGGTTACCTATAATTGTAAGTACAGTTAGATTTAAACAAAGTTATCCACTTCTTTATGTATATGTATACCTGCTGGAACTTATGTTGGTAATCCAATAAATAAATAAATAAAGTTCGTTATCAAAGTAATAAAAAAAACATGGTACGCATACTTGTAAGTAAATAAGTAAAATACGTTGTACGTTGTTATGACATTGTTTTAGCTTCTGATGTCCTCTGTCTCTAATATGCCTTAACTAAAAGAAAGTAGCTTAAACACTGTGATATGGATAATGGGTATCGTTAACGTTAAGGAAACATTATTTTACTTAAATCTAGACACTAATAACATTTAGCACTGAAAAAATACATAATCGAACCGGCAACCTTTCTAGGGTGGGGCAGAATCACTACCAAATATGCCACCGGCCATAGAATACCCGTAGTGCAGTTAACGCAGTACAGTCACCTGCAATGAATGTAAACACCTCGACTCTTAAGGCGGAACAATAAGGTTCATATTTCATTGAGTTTGTATACTTATTAGTGCACGTGACTCTGTACATTGACCTAAATGACAAAGTACTCGCAAAATAGTTTCTGTTTGTTGGCTGGCATTTAGCATGTAAAGTATGGTTAAAGTTAACAATCCTGCTTAACTGTTTGCGGTATGCTATCAAAGTTTTAATAGCGATGCCAGAATTGAATTTTATTACATTTTAGGTTACTTCTGACATAAGCAAAACTACAACCAATATTTGATGTTACTTTCATGCTGATTAACTTTTGCGTCTCAGTCTGTCCTTTACAGTTGCGTCCAAAAACATTGCTTGGAGCCCAGGGTACGTTTGAACTATATGTATGATCCAATAGTTACCTACCTAAATGGAAAGTCTGGTAATAACTGGTAACTTTTTGTATACCTAAATAATATTGGTAGGTATATAGTATATAATATTATAGTAGGCTATTATAAGTCTGTATGCCATAAATCGCAACTCTTCCTTCATCCTTCTTACTTTGAATGTAAGTATCTGATATTGTATAGTTACAACAACTTATCAAACATTTTTTCATAAAAAAATCTCAGTTTTTCCACACATTATTAATTTTTGACGCATCCTCTGGCAACATTTTTTTTTAAAAAGCTCTGAGTGAATTTTTGCAAAACATCACGTTTCGGTTCTCCTAACAAGAGATTATCAAATTAAGTCATCTAGTTTAATGGAATGTTTAAAGTGTTTAGGTGGAACGATCCATATTATCAGCTGTGGTAATTCTAATTCAAATAATTTTATTTCAGATATTACATCCATATTATGTTAGTATGACAATAACTTATGGTAAATCTATTGTTATATAAAACTAATTAATAAAATAAAATAAAATAAGTTTTCATTTCCCTCTGCAAAGAATGAGGATCATGAGAACGGGTATGTTCCCGTGACAGTCACTCTCTGCAGAAAGAAATTCCAGAGCGGTTATGTCCATCGATCGGCTATTGTTTTGAGGATGCTGTTGGGACTGTCTCTTAATCTAGTGATCAGGGAGTTTGTTTTTTTGCGGACGAGGGCTTCAAACCCATCTGTTTGGTAGTCCGCAAACTTCCCCGATGCACTGCAGAAGCGCGGTAATGGTGAAACGAGGGGTGATACGTATTACTTGGCTACGGTAGGCCACTGATTATGACAAACGAAAATGAAAAA
>JADPWL010000867.1:0-17095 GCA_019059595.1 Marasmia exigua | reverse complement strand
AGTCATAACATTGGGTCGAGATATCGGATTTGGTCATAATCGATCTACAGCAAAGTAAGGTGCTTTTCGTATGTATTTTGACGCGGCGATTTGGGGAATACCATATAAAACATCGTATACGCAAAGTCGAATTTTCGGCGTCAAGCCATACCTTGGGTCGAGATTATCGGATTTGGTCATAATCGATCTACATCAAAGGAAAGATACTTGTTTGTGTGTATTTTGACGTGGCGATTCGGAAAAACGATATAAAACGCTCGTTTAGCAAAATTGAATTTTCGCGTCAAGCCATACATTGGGGTCGAGATATGGGAGTTGGTCATAATCGATCTACAGCAAACATAAGATGCTTTTTCGGTATGTATTTTTATGGTGCCGATTCGGGAAAACAATATTAAACGTCGTATAATCACAGTCGAATTTTCGGCGTCATTCTACATTGGTTGAGATCTCGGATTTGGTCGTAATCGATCTACAGCAAAGTAATGTGCTTTTTCGTATGTATTTGGACGCGGCGATTCGGGAAACATATAAAACCTCGTATAAGCAAAGTCGGATTTTCGGGCGTCAAGCCATCCTTTGGCTTGGGTCGAGATATCGGATTTGGTCTAATCGATCTTACAGCAAAGTTAGATGCTTTTCGTATGTATTTTTATGCGGCGATTCGGGAAAACAATATTAAACGTCGTATAAGTCAAGTCGAGATTTTCGGCGTCAAGCATACCTTGGGGGGTTCGAGATATAGGATTTGGTCATATCGATCTACAGCAAAAAAAGATACTTTTTGTGTGTATTTTGACGTGCGATTTCGAAAAATGATATAAAACATCGTATAAGCGACAGTTGAATTTTCGGCGTCAAGCCATACCTTGGTGTCCAGAATATCGGATTTGGTCCTAATCGATCTAAGCAAAGTAAGTGCTTTTCGAATGTATTTTTTATGCGGCGATTCGGGAAAACAATATCGAAACGTCTGTATACGCAAAGATCCAATTTTCGGCGTCACGCCATACCTTGGGTCGAGATATAGGATTTGGTCATAATCGAATCCTACAGCAAAAAAAGATACTTTTTGTGTGTATTTTGACGTGGCGATTCGGAAAAATGATATAAAACATCGTATAAGCAAAGTTGAATTTTCGGCGTCCAAGCCATACCTGGGTCGAGATTATAGGATTTGGTCATAATCGATCTACAGCAAAAAAAGTACTTGTTTGTGTGATTTGACGTGGCGATTCGGAAAAATTGAATATAACACATCGGTATAGCAAAGTGAATTTCGGCGTCAAGCCATACCTTGGGTCTAGTATCGGAATTTGGTCATAATCGATCTCAAGCAAAATATAAGATTGCTTTCGTATGTATTTTAAGGGGCTATTCGGAAACCATAAAAAAATCGTATATGCAAAGTCGATTTTCTGCGTCAAGTCATACATTGGGTCGAGCATATCGGGATTTGGTCATAATCGATCTACAGCAAAGTAAGGTGCTTTTCGTAATGTATTTTTGACGCGGCGATTCGGAAAACAATATAAAGTCGTATAAGCAAAGTCGAAATTTGCGTCAAGCATCCTTGGTCGAGATATCGGATTTGGTCATAATCGATCTACATGCAAAGTAAGATGCTTTTCGTAATGTATTTTAATGCGGCGATTCGGAAAAACATATAAAACATTCGTATAAGCAAAGTCGGATTTTCAGCGTCAAGCCATAACCTTGGGTCGAGGTATCGGATTTGTCAGAATCGATCTACTGCAAAAAAAGATGGCTTTTTTTGTTATTTTGACGTTGGGCGATTCGGAAAAACGATATAAAACGTCGTATAACAAAGTCGAATTTTCGGCGTCAATTCATCCTTGGGTCGAGATATCGGATTTGGTCATAAATCGACTACAGCAAAAAAGTACGTTTTTTGTGTTATTTTGACGGGCGATTCGGAAAAAACGATATAAAACATCCCTACTAAGCAAAATTGAATTTTCGGCGTCAAGCCATAACCTTGGGTCGAGATATGGGCTTTGGTCATAATCGATCCTACAGCAAAATAAGAATGCTTTTCGTATGTATTTTTTATGGGGCGATTCGGGAAAACCATATTAAACGTCGTAAAGCAAAGTCGAATTTTCGGCGTTCCAATCATACATTGTGTCCGATATATCGAGTTGGTCATAATCGTCTACAGCAAAGTAAGGTGCTTTTCGTATGTATTTTTTGACCGGCGATTTGGTGAAACCCCAATAAAACATCGTATACGCAAAGTCGAATGTCGCGTCAGGCCATACCTTGGTCGAGATATCGGATTTTGTCATAATCGATCTACAGCAAAGTAAGATGATTTTCGTATGTTTTTTTTATTGGGACTATTCGAAAAACCATATTAAACGTCCGTATAAGCAGCATCAATGTTCGGCGTCAAGCCATACCTTTGATCGAGATATAAGATTTAAGTCATAATCGATCTACAGCAAAGTAAGGTGCTTTTTAGTATGTATTTTGACGCGGCGATTCGGGTGAAACCTTAAAAACATCGTATAATCAAAGTCGAATTTTCGGCGTCAAGCCATACCTTGGGTCGAGATTATCGGATTAGTCAAAATCGATCTACAAGCAAAGAATGAATGCTTTTTGTGTGTATTTTGACGTGGCGATTCGAATAAACGATCTAAAACATGGAGATAAGCAAAGTCGAATTTTCGGCGTCAAGCCATACTTGGGTCCGAGCTATCGGATTTGGTCATACATCGATCTACAGCAAAAAAGATGCTTTTGTATGTATTTTGCCGTTGCGATTCGGAAAAACGATATAAAACGTCGTATAAGCAAGTTGAATTTTCGGCGTCAAGCCATACCTTGGGTCAGATATAGGATTTGGTCATAATCGATCTACACACAGTAAGATGTCTTTTCGTATGTATTTTGACGCGCGATTCGGGTAAACCATATAAAACTCGTATAAGCAAAGTCCGAATTTCGGCGTCAAGTCTCCTTGGGTTGAGATATCGAATACGTCATAATCGATCTACAGCGCAAAGTAAGATGCTTCTCGTATGTATTTTTTATGGGGCGATTCGGGAAAACATATTAAAACGTCGTATAAGCAACGTCGAATTTTCGGCGTCCAAGTCATACCTTGGGTCGAGATATGGGATTTGGTCATAATCGATCTACAGCAAAAAAAGATGCTTTTCGTATGTATTTTAATGCGGCGATTCGGGAAAACCAATATTAACGTCGTTATAAAGCGAGTCAATTTCGGCGTCCAAGATCATACCATTGGGTCGAGATATCGGATTTGGTCATAATCGATCTACAGCAAAGTAGGTGCTTTTCGTATGTATTTTGACGCGGCGCGGCGATTTGTGGAAACCATATAAAACTCGTATACGCAAAGTCGAATTTTCGGCCGTCAAGCCATACCTTGGGTCCGAGATATCGGATTTTGGTCCTAATCGATCTACAGCAAAGGAAGATACTGGTTTTTGTGTGTATTTTGACGTGGCGATTCGGAAAAACGATATAAAACGTCGTATTAGCAAAATTGAATTTTCGGCGTCAAGCCATACCTTGGGTCGAGATATGGGATTTGGTCATAATCCGATTTACAGCAAAGTAAGATGCTTTTCGTATGTCTTTTTATGGGGCGATTCCGGAAAACAATATTAAACGTCGTTAAGCAAAGTCGAATTTTCGGCGTCAAGCCATACTGGGTCGAGATATCGGATTTGGTCCATAATCGATCTACAGCAAAGTAAGATGGTTTTCGTTATGTATTTTTATGGGGCGATTCTTTTTTTTTTCTTTTTGGAAAAACCCACTATTAAACGTCGTAAAAGCAAAGTCGGAATTTTCGGCCGGCAAAAGCCATACCTTGGGTCGAGATATCGGATTGGCATAACCCACACCGATCTACAGCAAAGTAAGATGCTTAGTTTTCCCCCTATGTATTTTTATGGGGCGATTCGGGAAAACAAATTAAAGTCGTATAAGCAAAGTCGAATTTTCGGCGCGATTCAAGTCATACCTTAGGTTGAGATATCGGATTAAGTCATAATCGATCTAAAAGCAAAGTAAGATGCTTTTCTAGTTAATGTATTTTTATGGGGCGATTCGGAAAACAATATTAACGTCCGTATAAGCAAAGTCGAATTTTCGGCGTCAAGCCATACCTTGGGTCGAGATATCGGATTTGGTCATAATCGATCTACAGCCAAAGGGAAGATTACTTTGGTGTGTATTTTGACCTTGGGCGATTCGAAAAACGATATAAAAAATCGTATTAGCAAAATTGAATTTTCGGCGGAAAGCCATACCTTGGCGTCGAGAATATGGGATTGGTCATAAGCGATCCACAGCAAAATAAGATGTTTTCGTATGTATTTTTATGGGAGCGATTTCGGGAAAAGAATATTAAACGTCGTATAAGCAAGTCCAAATTTCGGCGTCAAGTCATACATTGGGTCGAGATATCGGATTTGGTTCATAATCGATCTACCCCCCAGCAAAGTGAAGGTGCTTTTCGTATGTATTTTGACGCGGCGATTCGGGGAAACATATAAAACATGTATAAAGCGAGTCGAATTTTCGGCGTCAAGCCATACCTTGGGTCGAGATATCGGATTTGGCATAATCGGATCTACAGCCAAAGTAAGATGCTTGTCGTATGTATTTTTATGCGGCGATTCGGGAAAACAATATTAAACCGTTCGTATAATGGCAAAGTCGATCGGCGTTCAAGCCATACTGGGTCGAGATATAGGATTTGGTCTTAATCGACTACAGCAAAAAAAAAGATACTTTTTGTGTGTATTTTGGACGTGGCGATTCGGAAAAAAGCTATAAAACATCGTATAAGCAAAGTGAATTTTAAGGGCGTCAAGCCATAACCTTGGGTAAGATATCGGATTTGTTCATAATCGATCTACAGCAAAGTTAAGATTGCTTTTCGTATGTATTTTTATGGCTGGCCCGATTTCGGGAAAACAATATTAAAACGTCTCGTATAAGCAAAGTCGAATTCGGCGTCAAGCCATACCTTGGGTCGGATATAGGATTTGGTCATAATCGATATCAAAGCAAAAAAAGATACTTTTGTGTGTATTTTCGACGTGGCGATTCGGAAAAAAGATATAAAAACATCGTATAAGCCAAAGTGAATTTTCGAGCGTCAAGCCATAACCTTGGGTCGAGATATCGGGATTTGAGTCATAACGATCTACAGCAAAATAAGCCTGGGCTCTTTTTTTTTTCGTATGTATTTTTATGGGGCGATTCGGGGAGGAAACCATATAAACACACGTATAAGCCAAAGTCGAATTTTCGGCGTCAAGTCATACATTGGGTCGAGATAGATCGGATTGGTCAAATCGATCTACAGCAAAGTAAGGTGCTTTTCGTATGTATTTTGACGCGGCGATTCGGGAAAAAACAATATTAAACGTCGTATAAGCAAAGTCGAATTTTCGGCGTCACGCCATTACCTTGGGTCGAGATATCGGATTGGTCATAATCGATCTACAGCAAAGTAAGATGCTTTTCGTATGTATTTTAATGCGTCGATTCGGGAAAAACAAAAAAACAATCGTATAAAGCACAAGTTCGGATTTTTCAGCGTCAAGCCATACCTTGGGTCGAGTATCGGATTGGTCATAATCGGATCTACAGCAAAAAAAGATGCTTTTTTGTGTATTTGGACGTTTGCGATTCGGAATAAACGATATAAAACGTCGTATAAGCAAAGTCGAATTTTCGGCGTCAGTCATACCTTGGGTCGAGATATCGGATTTGGTCATATCGATCTTACAGCAAAAAAAGATACTTTTTGTGTGTATTTTGACGTGCGATTCGGAAAAAAACGATATAAAACATCCTATAAGGCAAAATTGAATTTTCGGCGTCAAGCCTACCTTGGGTCGAGATATGGGATTGGTCATAATCGATCTACAGCAAAATAAGATGCTTTTTCGTATGTATTTTATGGGGGCGATTCGGGCAAAAACAATATTAAACGTCATATAAGCAAAGTCGAATTTTCGGCGTCAAGTCATACATTGGGTCGAGATAATCGGATTGTTCATAATCGATCTACAGGACAAAGTAGGTGCTTTTCGTATGTATTTTGACGCGGCGATTTGGGGAAACCATATAAAACATCGTATACGCAAAGTCGAATTTTCGGCGTCAAGCCATACTTGGGTTCGAGATATCGGATTTTGGTCATAATCGATCTAACAGCAAAGTAAGCTTTGCATTTCGGTATGTTTTTTTATGGGGACGATCGAAAAACATATTAAACGCGATAAGCCACAGTCAAATTTTCGGCCGTCAAGCCAATACCTTTGATCGAGATATAAGATTAGTCATAATCGATCTACAGCAAAGTAGGTGCTTTTCGTATGATTTTGACGCGGCGATTCGGGAAAACCATATAAAACATGTCTAAGCAAAGTCGAATTTTCGGCGTCAAGCCATACCTGGTCGAGATATCGGATTAGGTTCAAAATCGATCTTACAGCAAAGAATGATGCTTCCGGTTTTTGTGTGTATTGGACGTGGCGATTCGGAAAAAAACGATATAAAACATCGAATAAGCAAAGTCGAATTTTCGGCGTAAAGCCATTACTTGGGTTCGAGCTATCGATTGGTCATAGTCGATCTACAGCAAAAAAAGATGCTTTTGTATGTATTTTGACGTTGCGATTCGGAACAAAACGATATAAAACATTGTATAAGCAAAGTTGAATTTTCGGCGTCAAAGCCATACCTTGGGTCGAGATATCGGATTGGTCATAATCGATCTACAGCAAAGTTAAGGTGCCTTTTCGTATGTATTTTGACGCGGCGATTCGGGAAAAACCATATAAAACATCGTATAAGCAAAGTCGAGTTTTCGGCGTCAAGCCGTACTATGGGTCGAGATATCGGATTGTTCATATCGATCTACAGAAAAAGTAAGATGCTTTTCGTATGTATTTTAATGCGGCGATTCGGGAAAACAATATTAAAAAGTTCGTATAAGGCAAAGTGAATTTCTGCGTCAAGTCCATACCGTGGGTTGAGATTATCGGATAAGTCATATCGATCTACAGCAAAGTAAGGTGCTTTTCGTATGTATTTTGACGCGGCGATTTGGGTAAACCATAATAAAACATCGTATACGCAAAGTCGAATTTCGGCGGTCAAAGCCATACCTTGGGTCGAGATATCGGATTTGGTCATAATCGATCTACAGCAAGTAAGATGCTGTTCGTAGGTTATTTTTATGCGGCCCGATTCGGGAAAAACATATAAAACATGTATAAGCAAAGTCAGATTTTCAGCGTCAAGCCATACTTGGGTCGAGATTATCGGGATTCCGGTCATAATCGAATCTACAGCCAAAGTAAGATGATTTCGTATGTTTTTTTATGGGCCGATTCGAAAAACCATATTAAACGTCGGTATAAAGCACAGTCAAATTTTCCCCCCCCCCCGGTGCGTCAAACTACCTTTGATCGAGATATAAGATTTAGTCATAAGTCGAGCTACAGCCCAAAAGTAAGGTGCTTTTTCGTCATGTATTTTGACGCGGCGATTCGGGGAAACCATATAAAACATCGTATAAGCAAAGTCGAATTTTCGGCGTCAAGGCCCATACCTTGGGTCGAGATAATCGGATGTAGGTCAAAAATCGATCTACAGCAAAGAATGATGCTTTTTGTGTGTATTTTGACGTGGCCGATTCGGAAAAACGAATAAAAACATCGAATAAGCAAAGTCGAATTTTCGGCTCAGAGCCATACCTAGGGTCGAGCTACGGATTGGTCATAACGATTACAGAAAAAAAAAAAGATGACTTTTGTATGTATTTTGACGTTGCGATTCGGAAAAACGATATAAAAACATCTCGTATAAGCAAAGTGAATTTTCGGCGTTCAAAGCAATACCCTGCGGCGAGATATCGGATTTGGTCATAATCGATTACAGCAAAAGTAAGGTGCCTTGCGTCATGTATTTTGGAAGCGGCGATCGGGGAAACCATATAAAACACGTATAAGCAAGAGTCGAGGTTTCGGCCGTCAAGCCGTACCTTGGGCGAGATTATCGGATTTGCCTCAGTAATCGATTCTCAGCCCAAAGTTAAGATGCTTTTGTATGTATTTTAAGCGGCGATTTCGAAAAAACATAAAAACATCGATAAGCAAAGTCGGATTTTTCGCGGCAAATGCCATACCTGGGTTCGAAAATATCGGATGGTCAAATCGATACTACAGCAAAAAAGAGATTTTTGTGTGATATTTTGACGTTGCGACGGGAAAAAACGATCATTAAAAACGTCGTAATAAGCAAAATTGAATTTTCCCGGCGTGCAAGCCATTAACTGGGTCGAGATAGTGATTTGGGCATAATCGATCTACAGCAAAATAAGATGCTTTAGTATGTATTTGTTATGGGGCGATTCGGGAAAAAAATATTAAACGTCGTATAAGCAAAGTCGAATTCGGCGTCAAGTTTCCATACATTTGGCTCGAGATATTGGGACTTGAGTTCCCATCAAACGGATTACAGCCAAAGTAAGGTGCTTTGCGTTATGTATTTTGACGCGGCGATTTGGGGAAACCATTATTAAAAATTTCGTTATACGCAAGAGCGAACTTCGGAGTTCAAGCCATAACTTGGGTCGAGATAACGGATTTGTGTCATATCGATCTACAGCAAAGTAAGCATGCTTTTCGTATGTAATTTTATGCGGCGATTCGGAAAAACATATAAAAACATCGTATAAGAAAAGTCAGAATTTTCAGCGTCAAAGCCTATACCTTTGGGTCGAGATATCGGATTTGGCATAATCGACTACAGCAAAGTAGATGATTTTCGATGTTTTTTATGGGACGATCCGAAAAACCATATTAAACGTGTATAAGCACAGTCAAATTTCGGCGTGGCGGGGCGCAAACCATACCTTTGATCGAGATATAAGATTTAGATTATCGATTCATACAGCAAAGTAAGTGTTCTTGTAATGTATTTTGACGCGGCGATTCGGGGAAACCATATAAAACATCGTATAAGCAAAGTCGACTTTTCGGCGTCAAGCCATACCTTGGGTCGAGATAACGGATATAGGTCAAAAAATCGTTACAGCAAAGAATGATGATGATTTTTGTGGTATTTTACGTGCGCGATTCGGGAAAAACGATATAAAACATCGTATAAGCAAAGTTCGAATTTCCGGCCGTCAAGCCATCCCTTGGGTCGAGATATCGGCATTTGCGAATTATCGATCTACAGCAAAGTAATGTGCTTTTCGTATGTATTTTGACGCGGCGATTCCCGGGAACACCATATAAAACAATCGTATAAGCAAAGTCGAGTTTTCGGCGTCAGCCGTACCCATGCGGTCGAGATATCGGATGTTCATAATCGATCTACAGCAAACTAAGATGCTTTTTCTATGTATTTTAATGCGGCGAGTCGGGGAAAAACATATAAAAACATCGTAAGCAAAGTCGGATTTTAAGCGTCAAGCCATACCTGGGTCGAAATATCGGATTTGGTTTCTAATCGATACAGCAAAAAAAGATGATTTTTGTGTGTATTTTGACCGTTGCGATTCGGAAAAAAACGATTATAACACGGCGTATAAGCAAAGTTGAATTTTCGGCGTCAAGCCATACCTTGGGTCGAGATATCGATTTGAGTATAAGTCGATCTACAGCAAAGTAAGATGCTTTTCGTATGATTTTGACGCGGCGATTCGGGGAAACCATATAAAAGATCGTATAAGCAAAGTCGAATTTTCGGCGTCAAGTCATACATTGGGTCGAGGATATCGGATTTTGCGTCATTAATCGATCTACAGCAAAGTAAGGTGCTTTTCGTATGTATTTTGACTCCCCGGCGATTCGGGAAAACCATATAAAACATCGTTATAAGCAAAGTCGAATTTTCGGCGTCAAGCCATTCCTTGGGGTCGAATATCGGATTGGTCATAATCGATTACAGCAAAGTAAGGTGCCTTTCCGTAATGTATTTTGACGCGGCGATCGGGGAAACCATAAAAACATCGTTATAAGCAAGTTCGGATTTTCAGGTCAAGCCATACTGGGTCGAAATCACTCGGATTTGCTTGTTATGGTCATAATCGGATCTACAGCATAAAAAAAGATGATTTTTGTGTGTTATTTTGACGGTTGCGATCGGAAAAAAACGAGATATAAAAACGTGTATAAGCCAAAGTTGATATTTTGGAGTCAAGCCATTACATTGGGTCGAGATATCGGATTGGTCATTAATCGATAATACAGCAAAATAAGAGCTTTCGATAATTTGAACGCGGCGATCGGGGAAACCATATTAAAACATCGTATAAGCAAAGTCGAAAATTTTCGGCGTCCAAGTCTACATGGGTTTGAGATATCGGATTTGGTCATAATCCGATCTACAGCAATAAGTAGGTGCTTGTATGTATTTACGCGGCGATAGTCGGGGAAAAACCATATCAAACATCGTAATAAAGCAAGTCGAAATTTTCGGCGTAAGCCATACCTTGGGTCGAGAATCGGATTTGGTCGTAATCGATTCTACAACAAAGTAAGATGTTTTTCGTATGTGGATTTTAATGCGGCGATTCGGAAAAACATATAAAAAAATCGTATAAGCAAAGTCCGGATTTCAGCGTCAAGCCATACCTTGGGTACGAGGTATAGGATTTGGTCATTAATCGAATATCTACATGCCAAAAAAAAAAGATGCTTTTGTGTGTTATTTTGAGTTGCGATTACCCGGGAAAAGAAAAAAAAAACGATATCTAAAAAACGTAACCGTAATCAGCACAAAGATCGAATTTGGCCGTCAATCCATACCTGGGTCGAGTATGGGATTTGGTCAATCGATCTACAGCAAAAAAAGATGCTTTTCGTATGTATTGTTACTGCGGCGATTTCGGGGCCTCTCAGGAAAACAATATTAAACGTCGTATAGCAAGAGTCGCGAATTTCGGCCGGTCAAGTATACATGGGGTCGAGAATACCGGGTTTGTGTCATAACGATCTACCAGCCAAAGTAAGGTGCTTTTCGATGTATTTTTGACGAGGCGATGGGGAGGAAAACCATATAAAATACAAATCGTTAACGCAAAGTCGATATTCGGCCGTCAAAGCATACCTGGGTCGAGATATCGGATTGGTCATATCGATCTACGCAATAGGAAGATAATTTTTTGTGTGTATTTTGACGTGGCGATTCGGAAAAAAGAAAAAAAAACGATATCAAAAACATCGTATTAGCAAAATTGAATTTTTCGGCGTAAAGCCATACCTTGGGTTCGAGATATGGGATATTGGTTCATAATCGATCTACCTGAAACAATAAGATGCTTTTCGTATGTATCTATTGTATGGGGCGATCGGGAATAACCAACATTAACGTCGTATAAGCAAGTGAATTTCGGCGTTCAAGTCATACATGTGGGTTAGAGACATCGGATTGGTCATAATCGATCTACAGCAAAGTAGGTGCTTTTCGTATGATTCTTGACGCGGCCGATTCGGGGAGGAAGGGAAAAACATTTATAAAAACATCGTATTAAAGCAAAGTCGACTTCTCGGCGTCAAGCAAATACCTTGGGGCGGTCGAGATATCGGATTTGGTCATAATCGACTACAGCAAGTAAGATGCTTTTCGTATGTATTTATGCAGCGATTCGGGTGAAAACAAATTAAAAGTCGTATAAGCAAAGTCGAATTTTCGGCGTCAAGCCATACATTGGGTCGAGATATAGGTTTGGTCATAATCGATCTACAGCACAAAAAAAAAAAAAGATACTTTTGTTTGTATTTTGACGTGGCCGATTCGGAAAACAATGATATAAAACATCGTATAAGCCAAAAGTTGAATTTTCGGCGTCAAGCCAACATTGGGTCCAGAATCGGATTGTCATAATCGATCTATACCGCCAAAGTAAGATGCTTTTCGTACGTATTTTTATGCGGCGATGCGGGAAAACAATATTAACGTAGTATAAGCACAAAAGTCGCTATTTTCGACGCGTCAAGCCATTACCCTGGTCGCTTGATATAGGATTTGGTCATAATCCGAATCTACAGCAAAAAAAATAGATAATTTTTGTAGTGTATTTTGATCGTGGCGATTCGGAAAAAAAAATGCTTATTAAAAAACATTCGTTATAACAAAGTTGAATTTTCGGCCGTCAAGCCATTTACATTGGGTAGAGAAGATAGGATTGTCATAATCGATCTACAGCAAAAAAAAGACTACCCTTTGTTTTTAATTTTGACGTGGCGATCGTGAAATAAATGATTATAAAACATGTATAAGCAAAGTGAAATTCGGCGGTCAAGCCATACACTTGGGTCGAGATATCGGATTTGGTCATACATCGCTCTACAGCAAAATAAGAGCTTTTCGTATGATTTTTATGGGGCGATGCGGGGGAAACCATATAAAACATCGTCTAAGCAAAGTCGAACTTTCGGCCGTCAAGTCTACAGAATTGGGTCGAAGATATCGGATTTGTCATATCGATCTACAGCAAAGTAAAGGTCTTTTCTATGTATTTTGGACGCGGCGATTCGGGAAAAAACAATATTAACGTCGTAATAAGAAAAGTCGAATTTTTCGGCCCCGTCAAGCACATACCTGGGTCGAGATATCGGATTGGTCATATCGACATCTACAGCAAAGTAAGATGCTTTCGGTTATCTATTTTTAAGCGGCGATTCGGAAAAAATATAAAACACTGTATAATGCAAAGTCGGATTTTCAGCGTCAAGAAATACCTTGGGTCGAGGTATCGATTTGGTCATAACGGATCTACAGCAAAAAAGGTATGCTTTTTTGTGTGGATTTGACGTTGCGATGTCGGAAAAAGAAAAAAAACGATATAAAAAACGTCGTATAAGCAAAGTCGAATTTTCGGCGTCAAGTCATACCTTGGGTCGAGATATCGATTGGGTCATAATCTATCTACAGCCAAAAAAAAAAAAGATACTTTTTGGTGTATTTTCGACGGTTGGCGATCGGAAAAAACGATATAAAACATCCCCTATAAGCAAAAATGAATTTCGGCCGTCAAGCAATACCAGGGTCGGAGATAGGGATTTCGGTCATAACGATCTACAGCAAAATACGATGCTTTTCGTAGATTTTTATGGGGCGATTTCGGTGGGAAACAATACTACACGCTCTATAAGCAAGTCTAATTTTCGGCGTTCAAGTCAACATTGGGTCGAGATACGGAATTTTGGTCATAATCGATCTACAGCAAAGTATAGCACAAGTTGCTTTCGATTGTATTTGACGCGGCGATTTGGGGAAACCCACATACACATCGTCTACGCAAAGTCGAATTTTCGGCGTCAATCAAACCTTGGGGAGATATCGGATGGTCCATAATCGATATACAGCAACAGTAAGATTGATTTTCGTAGTTGTTGTTATGGGACTGAATTTCGGAAAAAACCATATTAAAAGTCGTATAAGCACCGTCAATAATTTTCGGCGTCCAAAGCCATACTTTGATCGAGGATATAAGATTTAGTCATACTCGGATTCTACAGCAAAGTTAAGGTGCTTTTCTGTTATGTTATTTTGACGCGGCGGTCGGGGAAACCATATAAAAATCGTTATAAAGCAAAGTCGAATTTTCGGCGTCAACAACGCCATACCTGGGTCGAGATATCGGGGATTACGGTTCAAAATCGATCGTCAGCAAAGAATGATGCTTTTTGTGTGTATTTTGACGTGGCCGATTCGGAAAAACGAATAAAAACATCGAATAAGCAAAGTCGAATTTTCGGCTCAGAGCCATACCTAGGGTCGAGCTACGGATTGGTCATAACGATTACAGAAAAAAAAAAAGATGACTTTTGTATGTATTTTGACGTTGCGATTCGGAAAAACGATATAAAAACATCTCGTATAAGCAAAGTGAATTTTCGGCGTTCAAAGCAATACCCTGCGGCGAGATATCGGATTTGGTCATAATCGATTACAGCAAAAGTAAGGTGCCTTGCGTCATGTATTTTGGAAGCGGCGATCGGGGAAACCATATAAAACACGTATAAGCAAGAGTCGAGGTTTCGGCCGTCAAGCCGTACCTTGGGCGAGATTATCGGATTTGCCTCAGTAATCGATTCTCAGCCCAAAGTTAAGATGCTTTTGTATGTATTTTAAGCGGCGATTTCGAAAAAACATAAAAACATCGATAAGCAAAGTCGGATTTTTCGCGGCAAATGCCATACCTGGGTTCGAAAATATCGGATGGTCAAATCGATACTACAGCAAAAAAGAGATTTTTGTGTGATATTTTGACGTTGCGACGGGAAAAAACGATCATTAAAAACGTCGTAATAAGCAAAATTGAATTTTCCCGGCGTGCAAGCCATTAACTGGGTCGAGATAGTGATTTGGGCATAATCGATCTACAGCAAAATAAGATGCTTTAGTATGTATTTGTTATGGGGCGATTCGGGAAAAAACATATAAAAACATCGTATAAGCAAAGTCGGATTTTCAGCGTAAAGCAATTACCTTGGGTCGAGATGATCGGATTGGTCATAATCGATCTACAGACAAACAAAAAGATGCTTTTTTGTTTGTATTTTGACGTTGCGATTGGAAAAACGATATAAAACGTCGTATAAGCAAAGTTGAATCTTTTCCCCCCCGGCGGTCAATCCATACATTGGGTCGAGATATCGGATTTTTGGTCATAATCGAATCTAAGCAAGAGTAGATGGCTTTTTGTATGTATTTTGACGCGGCGATCGGTGGAAACCATACTAAAACATGTATAAGCAAAGTCGAATTTTCGCGTCAAGTCATACATTGGGTCGAGATATCGGATTTGGTCATAATCGTCTACAGCAAAGTACGGTGCTTTTCGATGTACTTTTGAACGCGGCCGAGAGGGGAAAAATTATAAAACATGTATAGCAAAGTCGAAAATTTTCGGCGTCAAGCCATACCTTGGGTGAGGTATCGGATTTGGTCATAATCGATTCTACAGCAAAGTACAGATGCTTCTTTGTATGTATTTTTATGGGGCGATTCGGGAGGAAAACATTATTAAACGTCGTATAAGCCAAAGTCGAATTTTACGGCGTCAAAGCCACATACCTTGGGTCGAGATATCGGATCTTGGTCATAACGATCTACAGCCAAAGTAAGAGGTGTTCGTATGTTTTTTTATTGGGCGATTCGGGAAAACAATATTAAACGTCGTATAAGCAAAGTCGAATTTCGGCGTCAAGCCATACCTTGGGTCGAGATATCGGATTGGTCATAATCGTCTACAGCAAAGTAAAGATTGCCTCTTCGATGTATTTTTATGGGGCGATCGGGGAAAACAATATTAAACGTCGGTATAAGCCAAAGTCGAATTTTTCGGGCCGTCAAGTCATACCTTGGGTTGAGATATCGGATTAAGTCATAATCGATCTACAGCAAAGTAAGATGCTTTTCGTATGTATTTGTATGGGGCGATTCGGGAAAACAATATTACAACGTAGTAAAAGCAAAGTCGAATTTTCGGCGTCAAGCGCATACCTTGGGTCGTCGAGATATAGGGATTTGGTCATAATCCGATCTACACAACAAAAGATACTTTTTGTGTGTATTTTGACTGGCGTGGCGATTCGGAAAAATGATATAAAACATCGTATAAGCAAAGTTGAATTTTCGGAACGTCAAGCCATACCTTGGGTTCGAGATATCGGATTGGTCATAATCGATCTACAGCAAAATAAGATGCTTTTCGTTTGTTTTTGACCGCGGCGATTCGGGGAAACAATAAAACAATCGTATAAGCCAAAGTCGAATTTTCGGCGTCAAGCCATACTTGGGTCGAGATATCGGATTTGGTCCATAATGATCTACAGCAAAGTTAAGATGCTTTTCGTTATGTATTTAATGCGGCGATTCGGGAAAAACATATAAAACATCGTATAAGCAAAGTCGGATTTTCAGCGTCAAGCCATACCTTGGGTTCGAGTATCGGATTGGTCATAATCGATCTACAGCAAAAAAGATGCTTTTTGTGTGTATTTGTGACGTGCGATTCGGAAAAACGATCAAGAAACTCGTATCAGGAAAGTCGATTTTCGGCGTCAAGTCATACCTTGGGTCGAGATATGGATTAAGTCATAATCGATCTACAGCAAAATGTAAGATGCTTTTCGTATGTATTTTTATGGGGCGATTCGGGAAAACAATATTAAAAACGTCGTAAAAGCAAAGTCGAATTTCGGCGTCAAGCCATACCTTGGGTCGAGATATAGGATTCGTATAATCGATTTACAGCAAAAAAAGATTACTTTTTGTGTGTATTTTGCACGTGGCGATCGGAAAAAATGATTATAAAACAATCGTATAAGCAAAGTTGAATTTTCGGCGTCAAGACATACCTTGGGTCGAGATATCGGATTTGGTCATAATCATCTACAGCAAAGTAAGAGCTTTTGTATGTATTTTGACGCGGGCGATTGGGGAAACCATATATAAAACATGTATAAGCAAAGTCGAATTTTCGGCGTAAGTCATACATTGGGTTCGAGATATCGGATTTGGTCTAATGGATTCTACAGCAAAGTAAGGTGCCTTTTCGTATGATTTTGACGCGGCGATTCGGGGGAAAAACCATATAAAAAACATCGTATAAGCACAAGTCGAATGTTCGGCCCGTAAGCCATACCTTGGGTCGAGATATCGATCATTGGTTTCATAATCGATCTACAGCAAAGTAAGATGCTCTTCGTATGTATTTTTGGGGCGATTCGGGAAAACAATATTAAACGTCGTATAAGCAAAGTCGAATTTTCGGCGTCAAAGCCTATTACCTTGGGGTTCGAGATATCGGATTTGGGATCATAATGATCTACAGCAAAGTAAGATGGTTTTCGTAGGTTTTTTATTGGGCGGATTCGGGGGAAAAACAATATTAAACGTCGTATAAGCAAAGTCTAATTTTGGCGTCAAGCCATACCTTGGGCGAGATATCGGATTTGGTCATAATCGATCTACAGCAAAGTAAGATGCTCTTTTTTTTCCCGTTTTTTTTTGAATTTTGGTATTTGTTATGGGGCGATTCGGGAGTGAA
>JADPWL010000865.1:0-10793 GCA_019059595.1 Marasmia exigua | reverse complement strand
GCAGTGCAGGACTTAAGACAAAGGTATTTAACCAATGTGTCCTCCCAACGCTCACATATGGGGCCGAGACATGAACGCTCACTAAAGAAACTATGCACAAGTTAAAGGTGGCGCAACGTGCTATGGAGCGTTCCATGCTTGGTCTTTTACGAGAACGCGTACCAAACGATACAATTCGGAAAAGAACCAGGGTAGTAGACGTTGGCAATGTTTAATACTGAAATAAAAATAATGACTGACCGGATGGCGCAATTGGTAGTGACCCTGCCTCTTATGCCAAAGGTCGTAGTTTCGATCCCCACCCTGGACAAACATTCGTGCGATGAACACTCGTGTTTGTTCGGTGTCTGGGTGTAATATATAATATTTAAGTATATATTTGTGTTCCTCTGTTGTCTGATATCTGTAACACAAATGCTTAAGCTACTTAGTACGGAATCAGGTCAACGTATGAGATGTTGTGAGAATTATTATTATTATTATTATTAATGTGTCTAAAAAATAAATCCAAATCCACACTTCACGTCGTATCGACAAATTTCTATAAACTAAAAAGATCTCAATCTGCACAGCGCGGTCGAAAAAGAACACACAAAGCTAAGCAAAGCCTTTGAACCAATCGGTAGTAGTTTCACTAGTGTAGTGTGAATTTTGTTGTGAAAGTACAGTACCTACCTGAAGCCATCGCATTTTAAAGCTTTTACCAGCTTATTATAAATCGCGATCTAATGTTGATGATGATTACCGTACCGTACCGCTCATGTCGCCCCCATTCAACACGTAGAGTTAAAAGGGGCTGGGACGAATTTTGTTCCGGAACTTAGTTCGCGATTTGGAATAAGGGGGTTTGTGTCCAAATATCATTTACTTTATTAAAGTATGCGCCACTTTATTAAAGTTTTTGGGGCGGGTCTGTTTCTATGCTTTAACTGTTTATAGGCTCGCTTGCTTTGCTTTGTCTCTCTGCTTGCTTGCATAGTATAGGTACAGGCCTACCTTAGCTCTTCTTTTTGGGGAGCTAAGGTGGCGTGGTCTTGGGGGAAGCGCAACAGTCGTGATTGATCCTCAAGGCAAGTGCGGTGGACTAACCTTCTCGAGGTTGTCGGCCCTGTTTTTGGTCTAGTTCACTTCACAGAAATAGACGTAACAGAAACCACCGTGCGCTACTGTCAGGGGGCACTGGAAGCAGTTGCCTGTCCGGCAGCTGTGGACAGTGTACGGGTACGCGAACCCGACAACCTCGAGCCACTCCTGTCTCACCCCCAGAATCCTGAGGCAGTAGTATCATAATTGATCCTAAAACCCAAAAGGTCCTAGCCTACAATCCATCCAAACACCCCCATACCGTCCTAACCTAAATCCCTATCCTTGCCAAATCCGCCAATCCAAGGCTGGTCGGGCCAAAGGATGCGTGGCTAGGGGCGAGTCTAGCAGTAGACGACACAAGGAAAAAAAAAATAATCATGGACGCAAAGTTAAAAAGTAAATTACCCCAGGGAGGTACCGGTGGTGCCGGAGAATCCTCCCCTGAGCTAAGCTCAGGCTGCCCCTCGTATTCTGGGGGGGGCAAAATTTTGCGAGAAGTGGTAGGAGTAGGGACCACTAGCGGCGGTGGTGCGAAAGCTAAGAAGCCTGCGGTCTCGGCAGAGACAGAAAGGACAGGGACTCCAGGTTGGAGGACCGTCAAAAATGACGACAGCGTGGCCAATCTGAGGCCAGTTGAGGAAGGGTCCAACCCGGGCTCCGAGCTGACTGGTGGAGGATGGCGAACAGTAGAGTCTAGTAGGGCCTCAGGTCATAAAGGGGGGAAGGTTGCGGATAAACAATTCCCTGGTCAAGGAAAGAGGCCAATCCCACCAGGATGGACTTCAACCGAAAGGCTGATGGCCCGCCTGGTGAGAGAGGCCTTGACCTTACCAAGGGTAAGACTCGCCCTCGAGGAGCAACCACGACGTTGGGACCGAGTTGGGCCGGTGTCCAAAAGACGCCAGGCCCCGAGGGACCAGTATGTGGGGATCCCCGAGGGGGAGAACGTTTGCCTGCTGCCGTGGGACCTACCGAACCTGTTCCCGGGACGTCTCGCAGTTCTGGGGGGACTTCAAACCGGGATCCAAAAGGTGACCGGACTGACGACCCCTCAAGGGGAGAGACTGAAGGGGCTGGGGGAGGAAAGAAGAGGCGGAAGAAGAGGACAGGAGCCCAGAGGAGAAATACTCAGCTGCAGAGACAGCAGGCTGAGGATATCCCCTCAGGTGAACGTCAGAAGAGAGGGAGAGAAGTAAGTGGGGACAGCCAAAAGGAAACCAGTGCTAAGCGCATAAGGACTTCCGGGTCGTATGCGCGAGCACTGGGGACCGTTAAAATGGCCATCACCGCCTACAACTATCCGGCAACAATGCTCGAGGAGGCTATATATGATGATCTCCAGCACCTCATATTTGATGAGCTGGAGAAAATTCCAGGACCTCCCCCTGAAACGCACTTGGGCTCCGTAACATCGGGCATTATCTATGTCAGATGCGACGGAGAGCAATCGGCGCAGTGGCTACGAGGGGTCCTCGACGAGAAGACCGTCAAGGGGACAAAGCTGAAGGTGGTGTCCGCACGGGATCTGCCTCGACCCATTAAGATGGCCTGGAAGACTCGATCCACCACGATCGAGGTTTCCAGGTTATTAGGGATGATGCAGAAGAGCGTGCCGGGACTCCGGACGGCGAACTGGCGGATAGTGGACACCAAGGTGGAAGGGACCACTACCCGTCGGATCGTGATGATGGATGGGGCATCAGCGGACCTCATCAAAGAAAGGGATTTCTACATCAATCTGGGAATCTCCGCCTGCCTCTTCAAACTCCTTGAGGAGGTAGATAGAAAAGGGGATGATGAGGAGGTGGAAGATCTCCTGGATGATGTAGAGGAAGGGAGGGCAGAGACTGCAAGGATGGGCATGGGGGGGCCGACCGTCGAACTGGACCTGGTCGAGACACCCGCGCTTGCCTCTCGGCGAGATGCGGGATGTTCTCCCAGGTCAGAAGATGTGGTGGGGGCGATCGACTCGCTCCACTTGGGCATCACCTCTCCATCGCCAATGGAAGAGGAGAGGCTGCTCTCGGAGTAAGAATACACCATGGAGCTACGGTTAGTACAAATTAACCTACATCACAGTAGAGCAGCGACTGCCCTCCTGGCTCGCGAGCTCCAAAGGCGAAAGTATGACATTGCCCTAATACAAGAACCTTATTTATATAAGAGTGAAATTAAAGGGCTACATGGAGTTGGTGGTACTGTGTACCATAATTTTTCAATGAATAACATGAGGACCTGCATATATGTCAGAGATGGAATAAATGCGGTGCCTCTAATGAATTTCTGTTACAGGGATCTGACAGTCGTCAGAATCCAGAAGGAGGGGGGGGACAGAGGGGAAGAGGGGCAGAAGTTTGTATTAGCATCAGCTTACCTTCCCTACGAAGAGGCGGAACCCGCGTCACAGGAGCTACAAGACCTGGTAGGTCAAGGCAGCCGGGAGAACTGGGAGCTCGTAATCGGGTGCGACGCCAACGCACATCATGTAGTCTGGGGGAGCTCAGACATCAACAGAAGAGGGGAGAAGTTATTTGACTATCTGGTAAGCTCTCCTTTACATATCATAAATAAAGGCAATAAGGCAACTTTCTTCAATGCCCAGAGGTCACAAGTCTTAGACCTGACGCTGGCCAATGCGAGAGCGTTGTCAAATATTGAAAATTGGCATGTATCAGATGAGGTCTCACTTTCGGATCACAACTACATATGTTTCAGGTACAGAACAGACAAAACCTTTGCAACAGTACCAAGGAAGAATCCTAGGAACACAAACTGGGAGGATTTCAAAACGGACTTAAGATCAGTACTAGGAAAACCTGAAAGCAATCTAAATACAATAATAGATATTGAGCTAGAAGCTGACAGGATATCAAATGCGTTAGCTATGACGTGGCAGGATAACTGCCCAGAAGGCAAAGTGATTGGCAAGAGGCTACCATGGTGGACCCAGGAGGTGGCTCAAATTAGAAAAGAAACAAGGAGGGCGTTCAATGAGGCTAAGAGCAAGAACGACTTCACACAGTACAAAAAAGCACTAACGCGTTACAGCAGTGCGGTTCGTAAAGCCAAAAGAAAAGCTTGGAGAACGCACTGTGAAAAGATATGCTCAATCCCAGAGGGGATGAGGCTTACAAAGGCAATCTCCATTTCTAAAGCTATTCCACTAGTAACGGTGAAAAAAGCAAATGGGGAAAGCACAGATACTGGGAAAGAAACCCTAAGGATAATGACGAATATCCATTTCCCCGGCTCAGAGGTCTTGCAAGGGACAGAGGATGCTATCAGCATAGAAGACCAAAATAGGAAAACGGCTAAGAGCGATTGGCTCACAGCGAAAAATGTAGTAGACGAAAGCAAAGTCAGCTGGGCGCTAAAGAGTTTTCAACCTTTTAAAGCACCTGGACCAGACGGAATATATCCTATCGTGCTACAACATGGGATTGCTATTCTAAACCCACACTTATGTAGGCTATACAGAGCATGCGTAGCATTAGGATACATACCCAAAAGGTGGAGACATGTAAAGGTAATATATATACCAAAACCAGGAAAACCGAACTACGAGGAACCAAAGGCGTTCAGGCCGATCAGTCTTCAATCCTTTCTGCTAAAGGCATTGGAGAAGATGATTGACAAACATATAAGGGATGGCCCCTTAAGGAAATTTCCGCTGCATGAACTGCAATGTGCATATCAGCCGGGAAAGTCAACAGAAACAGCATTACACCACGTAGTGAGTAGGGCAGAGGCCGCACTGGAATCAAAGGAATTGTGTCTGAGTATTTTTGTTGATATAGAAGGGGCCTTCGACCGCACAACCTTTGAGTCTATAAGAAATGCAGCAAAAATACATGGCATAACGGAGACTATCTGCAGGTGGATAGACTGCATGCTTAGAGGTAGAATAATCCATTCAGAACTACAAGGTGAGAAATTAGTAGTGAAGACCACAAGAGGATGCCCCCAAGGGGGAGTCCTATCCCCCTTACTCTGGAGCTTGGTTGTGGACACACTAATCAAAAAACTCAATGAAGGTCCGCTGTTCACAGTTGGATACGCAGATGATCTGGTCATCATGATAAATGGGAAATTTCCCAGTACGGTATCGGAACTATCGCAAAACGCAATGAGGATTCTCGAAGAATGGTGCAAAAAAAATCACCTATCGGTGAATCCAGAGAAAACCACGCTAGTTCCGTTTACGAGAAGGAAAAAAATTGAGGGTCTCAAAACACCAACTCTATATGGAACACAACTTCATAGTTCGAAAGAAGTTAAGTATCTAGGTGTGATCCTAGATAAAGAACTGAATTGGAGCAGCCACATGGACAACGCTATTAAAAAAGCTCTAAGGGTGTTCAATATGTGTCGGACAACCTATGGAAAAACATGGGGACTAAAGCCGAAGATATTAAGATGGATATACACGATGATGGTCAGACCAATACTGACTTATGGTAGCATTGCATGGTGGTACAGAACAAGGCTCAAGACCTGCCGGAATACACTGGGAAAGATGCAGAGAACGGCATGTCTTGCAATCACGGGAGCATTCAAAACAACTCCAACTGCAGCAATAGAGCTCCTGCTAGACCTTCCTCCACTGCATATAGTGATAGAAACAGAGGCAAGGAAAGCTGCTCAAAGGCTAAAAATAGCAGGAATATGGGACGAAACCAAACCTCGAACCAGACACACTAAATGGAACGAGGCACCTCATCTCAACAGGATAACCCAAATGGGATATGATAAGATATATCCCAGATATAGGTTTCAAAAGGATTTCAAGATAATCATACCAACTAGGGAAGAGTGGAAAAAGAACCCACCAAAACCTGAAAAGGACAGTCTGATCTGGTACACAGATGGTTCCAAGATGGAGACAGGTACTGGAGCAGGCGTTTACGGACAAAACTATGAAGAAAGTCAAAGTATGGGAGAAATGGCAACAGTTTTTCAAGCTGAAACGTATGCCATAATCACATGTACAAGGAGGAATATAAACCTTAAAGCAAAGAATCGTACTATATACATTCTTAGTGACAGCCAAGCGGCACTGAAGGCATTGGCCAAGCCGAAAGTGGAATCTAAGTTGGTGTGGGATGCCATCAAAACCCTAAACTGCTTAGGACGACACAACAAGGTAAGGCTATTGTGGATACCGGGTCACGAGGGCTACACAGGAAACGAAAAGGCAGATGAGCTAGCAAGAAAAGGCTCTAAAGCAAAATACATTGGACCGGAACCTTTTGTTGGACTATCGAGCTGCACCATCAGTATGGCCTTCCGGCAATATGTATACGAAGAGCAAGCTAAGGAATGGAAGAAAACACTAGGAATGAAACATTCAAAGGCCTTCATAGGAGACAATACAAAAATATGGAGGAAATATATTCTCGGAGGCAATAGACAACAGACAAGGATGCTCATAGGAGCGTTAACAGGGCATTATGCAACGAACAAAATGCTGATGAAGATGAACATGACATCGAACAGCGACTGCAGAGCATGCAAGGAGGAGACGGAAACCATAGAACATCTTTTATGTGAATGCGACTCACTAGCCAGAGGCAGAATGTGTCTTCTAGGTAACGCTTATCCTAAACCAGGAGACTACAGGCACTTCAATCCGAAAGACATCGTGATGCTGATGAAACGAATCTTTCGTGAGTAAGAGCGCAAAAGAAAGGGGAGGTACAAAAGATCCCTTAGGGTCGACGTGCCCCATGAAAATGGCCCCTAACAGATAAGATAAGAAGATAAGATAAAGTATGCGCCAAATTATTTTATATGAGACGATAATTTCTAACAAAATACTTATAATAATATCCTCCAACTGATTACGGCTACCGCGGCCAATCTCAACGATCGGCCACGTACGCAGATTATATTATAATACTCAAGTGTGTGTGCAAACAAACACAAGTGCACTCTCAACTCCCTTACCCTCATATTCCAATCTGACACTACTGTGACACGTCCGACGAGGGATCGGGCGCAGGACCAACAGCTTAACGTGCTTTCCGAGGCACGGGGGTACAAGACCGCCAACTTCTAGACTCCGGCCTGTCACTAAGAATTTCTTACCGAAATCTTAGGTACAAATTTTTGGCCCAACCCGGGGATCGAACCAGGGTCCTCTGGCGCAGCCGTCGCTTTAAAGTACAACGCGCTTACAACGAATTACTAATAGACAATTATGAAATCCTGGATGTATTTTGCGATGCATTGCCCGGTTTTAAGAGAAAATTACAACATATTTTTTCGAAACAACTGGAGGGTTGAAATTAAATTTTATTAGTTAGTTTTAAACTATAAATTACTATTACTGTAATTAACTTAAGTTCCGTCATTTTTAAGCATGATGTGTACGCATGTTTTAGGATATCATCTAGCTCATAAGATTTGTCATTGTGTAGTTTAAATTTTGTAATAATGATGTTCTGTTTTGTGTACCAATATAAAAAAAAAAAAGTGCGACCCACTAACCACTGCACAACCGAGGCAACCAAATACTTATGCGTTCATTAGATAGCATTTTATTATTCTATGAATTGGGTTAGACATAGAACGTACGTTTTTTTATGCTAGAGGCGGACAAACGAGTAAGCGATTCACCTGATGAAAAGTAATCGACGCCGCCCATGAACATCCGTGAAATCAAAGAGATCGCAAATGTGTTGCCGGCTGTAGGCAACATATATTATTTACTATAATGACCTATTTACTTACACATATACATAAACTAAATACTAGTATTTTATTTCATATTTATTAATGATTTATAATACACTACACTACATTCACACATTACAATCATTCTTCACATACACACCCACACAAAACACAATCATTCATACAAAACTTATAAAACTAAAATATTTATTATTTCACGAGCATACCCGCATGATACCCGTAGTATGCGACAGGCGTTATACATCGGTGCGCTATAGCTAGGCACGCACCGATCGCCGCTGCGCCCGCGCACCCGATCGCCAGTCGAGACACCACAGTCTTACCTATGACCCGTGCCCCTCGACGCGCCATCGGTACCTACTGTGCACGCGACGTAATTAATTCTCGCCGTAATAACTCTTATGTTTCTGTGATCTATACTTCTATTTCTTCTGTGCTATTTGTGACTCTTTATGTACTCCTTCTTTCTTCTTGTGAAGTAAATAAATAACTATTTAAACTTGTTATTCTGGACTTACTCATTCCGAATACCCGGAGCCAACTATAGTTACCAACATACTTCCATAGGCCTTTTTAAAAAAGAGTACGCTCTTCTCTTGAAAGTCGCTAAGTCGTAGCCGTCGGGAAATACTCCTGCAGCCATATCGTTCCACAGAAATGAGGTACGTGGTAGAAAGTTCCGCAAAAACCCACTGTATTAGACGGCCATTAATCGAAATAAGATGAGAGTAGTTATAATGTATCAATACGGGGATTAACACGATATTTATTATGTGAAACAACATTGTGTACTCACATATTTGGCTCGACGTTTCGGCTACGTTACAGCAGCCGTGGTCACGAGCGGACTATCACAGTCCAATATCGTGTTAATCCCCGTATTGATACATTATAGTTATAATGCAACGCGAAAATCTAAAAAAAAAAAAACTATGAGAGTAGTTGTAATATCGATACTGAATATCGAGACGATTTAAATAACACATTTGAACTGTAAATACAATAAAATCGCTCTATGCTACTCATAAATTGTCCGTGCTTGACTCCCAATATTTTTTTCTGGATTCTTACGTAGCCCAAAATTTCCAACCGAATACCAAATTGACGATTCCCCACAGTACTCTAAAACAACATACGAGCAATTAAAATCCGTTCCTACCCTGTGAATCACGTATTCGGATAATGCGAATCGGTATTTTTGCGGTCGGGCTAGGGACGTAATTATCGGAATGTGGCGGTGCCATCAAACTCAGGGCACCATTTGGACCGTGACCAACTCCCCGTTGGTCTAATGTTTAAAGTACCGGACCATGATCTCGAGGTCCTGGGTTCGATTCCCGTGTCGATCAAAGGTATATTTCGAATTTTTCGAACATAGCTCAGCTCGGATTTGTGATCACCAATTTGGCAAGCGTGGTGATTAATCCTAGTTCCATCATAGTAGCTATGACTTGATTTATATGATGGAGGGATGTGCCCTGCAGTGGGACAGTATATAGGCTGATACTACTACTACAATGCTTCATCTTTCCTCACACCTTCATTATCACTCCCAACCACGTCGAGATCACTTTGATGTATATCTATAAGTTACCTGTTTAGCGCGTGATGTAAGCAGCCGGTGTTTTATCTATTCAACGACCAGAATCTTCGGCCATAGTAAAGAGGAACCATGGAGCTATGGTACGAAGTATCTTTAATTAACTGTTCTTAAAAGGACCTTTATGGAAGCCTTCATGTCCGTGTCATAGCAGACAAACTGCTGCCGGCTACGTTGGTCATGTCCTGCGAAAACCACACAGCTACGTGGGAAACAAAGGTCTGGCCATGCCACCACCCCGGGTACCTACAGAAGGGGTAGACCTAAAAAGGTGTGGCTTACATCGTAAAAGATGACATGCATGCTAATAAACTGACCATTATTACCATACACAAGACCGTGCAAAAATGAGGAGTCGAAGTAGGAAAGCGGACCCCGGGCTCCGGAGGGACAGCTTGGGACGCAACCGGGACAAAACGCTAAGATGATGATGAATAAAAGAACCTTTTTCACCTAGCTACGTTACTGAGACATGCTAATTTATTCAGCTCATGAGTCCAATTATTACAATGGAACTCGAAATAAACTTCGCTGGCATTCATTATGGGATTGAAATATCGCAGCAGATTTTAATTGGCACAATTGTCTTTTGAAACCGCTAAAAATTTCCACCTGTACAACAATTGGTGGTTGAAAAAGTTTAATTAAATTTGTCAATTTAATTTTGTTTTGGAAAAAAAAAACGGCTAATTGAGATTCGGACATGCGCACAAAGAGTTCCGTTCCACACTATTTAAACAATAATAGACGTCTTTCTATGGGTATGTTGCATGGAAGACCTCATTTTAAAATTGAATTATCAACTTGTCGGCGTAGACACGCCTTCGGAGAGACCTCCGAGATCGAATACGAAATGAGGTGATCCGGCAGAGAACCAAAGTCATCGACATTGCTCACCGAATTAGCAAGCTTAAGTGGCAGTGGGCTGGCCATATTAGCCGCAGAACCGACAACCGATGGGGTAAACGAGTTCTAGAGTGGAGACCGGCGTCTTGGCAAACGTAATGTAGGGCGCCCTCTGGCTAGGTGGGGGACGATCTGCACAGGATGGCTGGCAAGAGCTGGATGCGAGAAGCCATGGATAGATCACAGTGGCGAACAATTGGAGAGGCCTACGTCCAGCAGTGGACTGCGATAGGCTGATGATGATGATTATGAACTTATGTTAGCGTTATTAATATCTAGTAAAAACTGAAAATAAAACATGTTATTAAATGGAAGATAATTTGTATCTACGTGACATGTTTCAAGTCTAATTATTTGCCATAGTTATTAAAAGTGACCAAAAAATTAATTAACAAATGTGTGCTCAACTAAAAGTTATAGGTTTCAGAATATATCATTTAACACATGGCATAAAATAAAGTACCATTGGCTCAACAATCCCAATGTGGATATATGCATCAACGGT
>JADPWL010000864.1:0-13286 GCA_019059595.1 Marasmia exigua | reverse complement strand
TACACATACACGTTAGGTACACAAAACACACTAGACAAGGCGTCCGTGGCACTCATTCAGCTGGTCTCACTGAAAACAGCGTCATGCTTTGTCTGGGCTTTGACATAAGCTGAGTGAGGGCCATTTATACTAGACGTCATAAACACACATAACATTTTTTAATTTGGAAATGTCTGGACATGATTGAATTTTTTTTCTTTCCTTGTTTTATTTTTATGTATGTTTAAATTGTTTGATGTTCGTGTTTTTGTTGTGCCAAAATTGTGGTCTGTTTACAAATTGCTAATGTTCGTGTTGTTATGTCTATAATAATAATATTTTTCTTTCTTTCTTCTTCATTGCTGCTTACTCGGATTAAGAAGTATTTATCAATGTCCACCTGACACCTGCTCTTAAATATTCACGTACGTAAAATATATGCGCTACATTTCGAAAAAATTTTCGACATGAAAATCCTATTTGTTTTACCCGACTACGGGCAAAGCAAAAAAGGGCGGGTTTGATTTGACAGGCTATACGTATGTATGTATGTATGTATGTATGTATGTATGTATGTATGAGTATGTTCATCTGTTTCCACGTAACTCTTAACTACATTATTCAGAATTCGACAAATGCATATCATTATAGCGTCTTGATCGTCCGTGGTTATAGGCTATATGAAGTTTCACAAAATCTAATGTAGCGCCCTCTAGCGGGACAAAAAACATACCTGCTGTAAAAAAATAAAGTTATGATAATATGCCGTGTTTGGTTCATTTGAAAGCGCTTGACCTTGTACATTTTGAATATATATATAATATATATATATATAATATATATATATTATATATATATATATATATATATAATACTAGCATGGGACACCAAATGTACACATAAAATAAAAGTAAAAAACTAAAACCAACTACGACAAAAACGTCGTAAAAAGTATAAAAACAAGCCTTCGTTGTCAATTATGCAATATTTCATATGTAGAGATAAAATTCATGTTTGGAAAGCGTAGTCACACGTTAAATATACTACCCTACTTTGACAAACGTGGGACTGCGGATTTCCAAACATTGAAATTTATCTCTACATAGTGAATATTGCATAAATGACAACGAAGGCTGTTTTATACTTTTTCAGCGACGTTTTTTGTCGTAGTTGGGTTTTAGTTTTTTTATTTATTTTATATATAAAAGTTCAATTATTCATTATGATAATTTAACAGAGACACAACTTGTATTGTCTAGTAAAACAATGTAAGAAAATCTAAATATAATAAGTTGCATTCATCATTTTTTGTATTCCAAATGCACATAGAGTTTTATCTAATTTCAAACAGCTATCTGCGGGTTCTACTCGCGCATGGCGCGTTAGAGTTAGAAAGATTGCCTAGAACGGCGAAGCTCGCGACGAATGAATTTGAAAGACGCACCGCAGATCTAAACTAAGGGCCTATGGTGCATATGCAGTGGGACACGGGCGCGGCTTGGGGCGCGGCCGCGGGCTGCGCGGGCGAGGGAGGCGCGGAGCAGCCCTGCACGTGCTGACTACTGCACTGGTTTGGACACGCGGTAACTATAACTACCCGAATAACAGAGAGAACAGAGCTATAAGTTCATTCAATATCTGAAGGTGAATAATTTACAGTTCCACTTTGACATTAAAAAGAGATAATAGATAGATAGATAGATTATTCTTTTATTGCCACAACATACAAAACTTAAAAGCTAGGTATACGAGATAAAAATGTACAATTAGGCAGTCTTATCGCGGGGCGATCTACCAGACAACCTTCAGGTAAAGGACATTAGATAGAAGAGGGGAGGGCTGGTGCAATCCTTATAATTATTTAGAAGAATCGAGATTATTCTTCTTAGAAAATTAATCGACTTTTTATTCTTTGATTTTGATTTTTAATCAACATTTTATTTTAGCTATGAATTTGAACTTTCTGAACTTGGAAACAAATAATATTTACTATTCTTAGTGTCATCGCAATAAATCACGAAAGAATATATAACATGCATCCATTCATTACAAACACTCGCTTGGACGTGCAGAACATCTTCGTCCCCCAAATAGATTACGGTCTTGGTCCTTAAGCAATCTTTGCGGACATATTTTGCACGAGACGATAACGAGAGTCGATGGTAAGATGGCGCTACAGATTACTGATTATGCGACTTGTTGTGTCAATCCCTATGAGCAAAACATTCGGATTAGCGCATATGCAATTTAAGATCTTTTTTGGTAATAAACTATTTTAAGTATTGTTCAGAATTCATGAAAAGATTAATACTTGTCTTTTTGGAAGAAAAAAAACACAAAAAAGTTAATGATTTTTACAACTTAATATTTTTATTATGTAGAAAGTTGGATGCATTATGAAACGTTTGAACTGTCCGATTCACCTTCATAACTGAATGGACTATAGTGAAACTCTGCCTTGGTCTAAAGCAGTACAAACATTGTGTGCATGAACATGTCTGTTTGTATTGGTGATTTTAGGTATTATAGTTGACGAACCCTTTGGAACAGTGGTAGTGAAACGCTGGCTGCTGGTCCAAGGGTTGAGGGTTCGATCCGCCACCGTACAAATTTGTGTGCAATGAACATGTCTGTTTGTATTGGTTCGGGTTTTGCTATGTATTATAGGTAAGATTTACGAATAAAAGTATTATAAGTACAGGGTGTCGTGGCAGAATTAGGATTTTGAATGTAAATTAAAAAAAAACTTCAAAGATATTTAACAATTAATGTTACTATCTATAAACCAAGAGAAGTGGCGGGTTTATTTTTTAAAATTATATCATCTAAATGTTTACCGTCACGTGGACACACTCTTGGAATCTGACCTCAGTATTCCGCGCACTCGCTGGAGAAGTGACGTCGGGATGCCGTGAACTTCGCAGAACGATATTCTCTTTCAGTGCTGAAATGTCGCGGGTTTTGTGGTATAACTACTTTTGAGGTACCCTTCACAGAAAAAAGTCCATGGGAGGAGATCGACGACGGGTGGCCAGGGGATGGCACCAAACGGCCTATCAATTTATTAGGAAGAAATCACGAAGAAGTGCCATGGTCTCTCTAGCAGTGTCGCTGGATGTGGCGCCATCTTGTTGGAACAATGTGTGTGAATTGTAGGCAGGTATATTCTCTTCGCGTGGGTAAAAAAATAATTGTCAAAGCATTGAGGCCTATAAAGATATCACCAATCACAGAAATGCTTGGCCCGAATGATTTTCAAAAAAATAGGGCCCAGATTATTCCACTGTTTGACAGTGCACAACAAACGTGACTTTGGGACTGTAAACCATGGCTGTTGATGGTTTAAGGGATTTAGTCCTTCGGCGCCCAATAATCGGCATTTGTTTGTTAACACTTCCATCAAGTGAAATGGGCTTCGTCACTACATAATATTGTATTCACCGTACGAAAATCGTTGCAAACATTGTTTCGCAGAAGAAACTTTTACGCATATATAATCATTGGACGTAAGCGCTTGCACAATTTGAATTTTAAGGGTGAAAAACGAAGAGCCTTTTCAATGTTTCGGACCACCGTTTTTGGGAGCCCTAGAGCAGCGACCTTTTACGCACGGGGACTGTCGCGGGTTATCGCGCAAACTGTTTGCGACAAGTTCGATGTTGAATTCCCACTTCTCGACGTTCGGTGGGACCCGGCCGCGATTTTTCAACTTGCTGAACTTGTTGTCCTGAACTTCGCACCCACGATCGAATAGATCTTCATTGGCGCATCACGCAAACGTCGAATATTGTAATGCGAACAAAACCTTTGACGAGCAAGAGCACAGGGAATCATTACCTTTAAAATAGCTTCGATTCGAACGCACGTGTCATTGTCCACTGGGCATCATAACCAAGTCAAACGCACGAATGACAAATCGAACGCGACCCACGCGGCCCCTGCGTCAAAGGTTTAATAATACACGATACGGCCAAAGCAAAAGGAGGGTTATGATTTTTGACAGGCTATGTATGTATGTATGTATGTATGTATGTATGTATGTATGTATGTATAAACGTAGGTTCATCTGTTTTCAACGTAACTCTCTTAAACTACTTATCAGAACGACAAAATTTGACCATTATCATTATAAGCGTTCTGATCTTTCCGTGGTTATTATAGTCGATATGAAGTTTCAAAATCTAATGTGGGGCCCCCTAGCGGACAAAACATACAGAGTAAGAAAATAAAGTTATGCATAAATATGCCGTGTTTGGTATATTTGAAAGCGCTTGACTTGTACATTTTGAAATATAATATATATTATCTAGATATATTACTAGCACTTGGACACCAAAAATAGTACAAATAAATCAAAAGTAACAAAAAAACTAAAACCAACTACGAACAAAAAAACGTCGCTGAAAAGTATAAAACAAGCCTTCGTTGTCAATTTATGCAATATTCACTATGTAGAGATACATTTATGTTTGGAAAGGCGTTAGCACACGTAAATATATACCTTTGGACAAGTGTGACTGCGGATTTCCAAACATGAAAATTTATCTCTACATAGTGAATATTGCATAAATTGACAACGAAGGCTTGTTTTATATTTTCAGCGACGTTTTTTGTCGTAGTTGGTTTTAGTTTTCGAAATCGAAATCCTAAATTCTGCACCGGACACCCGGTATCTATTTGTAATCCACTGTGGATTCTGTATCCGTAACACAGGCTGCTTGAGTACCTGTCTCGGAGCAGATCATGTATGTTTATTTATACTGTTGTTTTTTTAATATTTCATAAACTTATAGTTCACTTCAACACTCAATGGCCTAAGTCATCAAGCGCTGAAGACAGGTTCAAGGCGAAAGAAAATCCTAGAAAAACTTCTACGTCGGAGTCACGTCCCTCAGCATTGAGGTTTTTTTTTATGTGATAGGCGGCAGACGAGCAGGCGATTGCCACCGCCCATAGACACCCGCGACACCGGTGAAGTCACAAGTGCGCTGCCAACCTTTAAACCACTCCCTTTCCCTCGGATTTGGTGTCCGGGACCCTACTTACGCAGCGAAACACAGCACAGTGCCGATTCACGGCCGGTTTTCTGTGGTGGCCGTTGGTATCACTCCGGTCGAGCCGGGCCCCAACGACACAAGGAGGGAAATAGTAGAGTTCGTTCGTTCGTACAGCTACATTTTTTAAATCAAACCTTCCCACATTCAGGCCGCCGCCTCACGACACCAGTAACCGCGCCAACTTCAACGAGACTCCGTGAACGCCTCCGCTCAATACTCAACAAAAGTAAGCAGCAATGCAAGACAACGGCGCGCAAGAAAGAAGTCTGAAGAATGCAACGGGTGTACAGGGACGCAGCCCGAGACGCCGCCCAAGCCGAAAGCCGTCGCAGCCGAGCCAAAACCCCGTGGTTTCTGTACTAGCGGTCGCCTTGGACTTCCGGTTTGCCACATAGTAAGCCTAGGAGAGTGACCTCTCTATACCTAAGTAATCTACGCTTAAAAATTACGGCATTCGTTCGCTCCGTTTTTGCTGAAAGGACGACATATAAACAGATACACACATAAACTTTCCCATTTATAACGATTTTTTTTGTTATGGATCTATCCGAAGATAATTCGCAAGGTCAAAGTAACTTATTGAGAAATAAGTAGGTAGTCACAGTCGAAGCAGTCAAGTCACAGTCACTCAATAAAACGCCGGTGTCTTTACTTTTATCGAGCTACGGATTCAGCGGAAATCAGTCTAAAAGCAAAGCGCGTTTTAAGACTATGGGTCCAAGCAAGTTGTCACGACGACAACGCAACTCGACACACAAATAGCAGTGTTAAAACGGTACAATACCAACGATTATTATTATTAGGATTTACTTGTGGCACTTCACTGCACAAAATAACACCAAATTGCACACGAAAAAATCACGAGGACATTAATTTTAAAACCTTTGAATTGCATCAGCCACGCGGTTGTTTTAGCCCTACCCGGACGAATCTCTGGACCCGTAGTTACCTTTTAGGAAATTAACTATAGTAACTGCTAACAAAAGTCAAAGTGACAGCGTCAAGTGTTGAAATAATTCCTTGTAATTAACTATCTAAGCCAACTATTGTTCAAAACACAAATTTTGGCGATATTTGAACCATTGGTACTTCTTTAAAACATTAGTTCAGTAATAATCGGCCCTTAGTAACTAGGTTTCCGCAAAACTATAGTGAGCCTTGGCCCTTCGATAATAATAGCCTGCATCTCGATCGGTCTTGCGCTTACTTTCGGCCAGTCATCTGCCAAGAGGTCCGCGCAATCCTTCACAACCTTCATATTTCCAGCGGTTTGACTATAAAATAAATAAATAAAAAAATATTCATTTCAAATAAACGTATGTCTAATACAAACTTTTGATCAATAATATTTACATTTTCCTGTTACTAGAGTGAGGTCACACTAGTTCAGTAGTGGTAAAACACACCTGTGTTCAGGCTAAAATGGTCTTGAACTAATCATCATCATCATCAAGCCCATTTAAGTCCCCCACTGCTGGGGCACGGGCCTCCCTCAATCACATGAGGGGTAATGCCATACCAAACGCTTGGCGACGGGTTGGCGAGGGTTTAGATATAAATGCAGAGTTTTCCTGCCTGGGTGCTGGAGATCATGCGCAGCTGTACCTTAGTCGCCTTTACCGACACCTCGGTAAGAGTGTAGTCTGGCCGTGTGATCCCGGCAGAGTAGAATAGGCCACCCTCCATTTAATCCTATAAAGCAAAAATTACACATTTAAACTTATCTTACTCTATGCTAACAATTAATTAGGAAAATATTAACTCTTATTTGTTGACAGGCGTTACCAAGGGACCCTCCCACGAACTGCCGACGCAAAGCGCAGGCGAAACGCGCCAGCCTCGGACGCCCAGCAGGCGACAGCTCGCCGACAAGATGGCCAAGATGTGCGTCAGCGACAAGCCCGACGCCAAGCCCAAGGTGCGTACCGCAAACCCAGCCTCGACGCAGCAGCGGCAAGCGCGCCGACAAGATGGCCAAGATGTGGTCAGCGACAAGCCCGACGCAAGCCCAAGGTGCGTACCGCAACAACCCAGCCTCGACGCAGCAGCGGACGCGCACGACAAGATGGCCAAGATGTTGAGTTCAGCGACAAGCACGACGCCAAGCCCAAGGTGCGTACCGCAACACCAGCCTCGGACGCAGCAGCGGCAGCCGCGCCGACAAGTATGGCCAGAGTGCGTCAGCGACAAAGCCCGGACGCCAAGACCCAAGGTGCGTAACCGCAACACCAGGCCTCGACGCAGCAGCGGCAGCTAGCTTAGCGTGAATATACCATTCACAGTGGATGTCGCATAAGCAAAGGAAGGATGGAGAGGGCATGTGGAAGGGAGGAAATCAGATCGATCTAATGTACGTTACGCCTAATGCCCCGTCTGTAACTTGACGGTTATCGAACGATTTAAAATATCCCAAATCTTTTGACTAGAAGATGATGATTTTGTTCTTTTATTATCCGACGTGAAAGCAGCACTATTGTGTACGCTGTGTAAGTGAGGCCCTACTCCGAATCTTAAACCCCCTTGTTTAAAAGGTTGACGGGGCAGCATTGGCAATTGCTTACGATAAGAGGATTCCGTCGCTCAACTGCCACATCATCGTCAGCCCATTTAAGTCCCCACTGCTGGGGCACGGCCTCCCTCAATCACATGAGGGGTGGGTAGTTGCCATACTCACCACGCTTGCAGACGGCTGTTGGCAGAGGGTTATGATATAAATGCAGAGTTTTCCTTCTATGGGTGCTGTATGATCATGACAGCGTCTACCTTAGTCGCCTTTACACACCTCGGTAAGGTGAGGGGTGCGACTATTCTACTCTTCCGGGGACCACACGGCAAGCTGCCATATAACTGCCACCTATAACTAATTAATTAGGTTTTTCAGGCCTTCAAACGAACAGTACCAATACAAGTGAACGTGCCCCCGCCCTAAAAGCTGAATGGCAAGGTGAACCCCAACGCCATGGAACGATACGGGCTCCAGCAGGATCAAACAACGCAAAACAGGCACAGCTCAAACTAACAGCAGATGCAACAACAACAACAACAACAGAAGAAGCCGGAGCCGATATACGCATCGCCGATACAAAACAAGCCGACGATGACGCCTCACCACCCCCCTCCAACAGAGTAGCAGCAACCAACAACAGGTGACGACTATTTTTTATACTTAATGTATCAATACGGGATTAGGCGTCGTACGCCAACTAAAGTCTATTTCATGCTTATAACTCCCCTGAAGTTATTGTAAAAATCTGTAAAAAAATATTATGTTGTAAAAATCACTTACTATTTGACCAATTATGGATGCAGAAATATAGAAAAGCGTTATGTTATGAAAACTCTGATAAGTTTATAACACTAATTCGCACTAATATGCTATAGTTGCCAAAACATGCATAATTGGTTTGTATCTATATTAAAAAATTAGCATATCATTTCTACTTAAAATTGGTAGCTTGGAAATTTCGTGTATAATAATTACTTTTGGAAAGGAAACCGTTTTCACATTAAACTTACGAGCTAGGTTAGTGGGTGCCCTAGCGGGGGCCCGGGCGAGCAGACAGCCGATGGCTTTCGTTACGGGAAGGGTTGTGTCTCTCGCGCCGTGCAAATCACTGTGATTGACTCTCGGCATAGTCATTTGCTGCCTTTGAATTAATTTTTAAAAGGACACGTTTTTTAGTTGATTTTAGACTAAATACTCGTATATATTTCTGATAAGACACGTTTTCTATTGTGCTTTTGATTATTTGTGTCATTGCGATATTTGGTGTGTGGATTTGTGAAAGAACACGTATTTTTGAATATTAACTATTATTTAGGTGTATATATTGTAATAGAAAAATGCCTCGACCCACCAAAAGGAAGAGGTTTTATTAGACAAAAATCAAAAAATGTCATATGCCAAAGTAAAAGTACCTACCCATTTTTTGTTATTTGTTTCAAATATAATAGTACTAGTTTTCCAATTTTCTAAATGCTATGTTCGGTAGAAAATTCCCTATGGCTTTTACGTTCAAAACATATAAACTAATTCTGTCGTATCGCGAATTTTCAATTGTTTGTATTCCAAGAAGTTTTTCCACTATGCAAAAATAAAACTTGCATCTCTTTTTAATTTTTATTTATTTTTGTATCTTTTTTATTTCAGCAAGAAAAAAGTTTGCAGTAGAAGAAGTGGAACCAAAATACAAACCCGAACGAAAAATGAACATATCTTGCTCCAAGTACAATCTAAGCAGGTACCTAATGATACCTATAGGCCAATAAAAGATCACGGTGCAGGTTCAAATCTTCATCCACAGTATTAACTTTTTTTGGTTTGTTTTTTATTCCTACACATTGTTTTTAATACATTGTATTTATTTTTATTTTAGGAAAAAAGGTCTAATTTTACTCGAACTTTACATCATCCACTCTAGGAACAGTAATCCAAATAGTCTATGGGCTGATTAAACATATAGTTTGTGTTACAATAAAGGATTGTATATCTGAGTCGGATGAGTAATCGCTTTGAATGGAACATTCTATTTTGTCTCTCGTTGACTATTCTTTATACCGCGTGTTGTAACATAGTAACATATAATTTTTTCCAAAAGTTTGAACAGATACGTTTCCTAAAGGTGGTTAAAATGTGTTCTCTACTAAGGTACTTGAAATATCTGCTTGCATTTACATTTATGAAACTACTTTGATTGTCAATTAGCATGAGGTACCAATTGGTGCGCGTGGAAATTACCTAGAAAAATATTGGAATGAGGTTGGGGACTCTGGGCTAGGGCGAGGGGTCGATTTTGTGAAATAACGGGCATAAAAGTTAAAATTAAAAAAAAGTTTTTAAACATTAATCCATTTTTTTCGGACATACATAACAAAGTCTTAACTATAAGATTTATAAGACTATACTGCCAAAGCGGCATATTAGGGACTGTTGTAAAGGGTGTGGTCTCTACAAAATTTTAATGTTTAAATAGCTGTTGTCGTACATGCCCAAGATATAGTAAGAATAAACATATAACTTTTTTCAGGAGGTCTCAAATGTGCAAGAGGAAAGTCGAATGATCACAAAGAACTTGAAAGAAGAAAAACGACACACGGGGAAACAAAAATGACGGATAAATTAAGAAATTTTTATGGATCTTACTTCCCCGAACTTTAGTAGACCCCCGAATCCGCGGAATATGAAAATAAGGAATCCAAGCTACATAGAAGAAGGCAATTAAACAGAAAAAGATAAGAAATGTGCCCAAACATCTGAAGAAGAAGAACATTAAAATCAAAGTATTCATTACTATCTAACTTCCATCATATGGTCTTCCGTAGTTACGACCCTATAAAGGAATATGCTGCCTCTCTGGGATGGAAACACATCAGTACCAACTCTCCTTCCTAAAAGGCCGCAAGTATCAGCGATGGTTCTGATCTTGGCGGGTGGCTCATAGGCGCGGTGATCACTTACCACCAGGTGACCCACTTGCTCGTTGCCGCCTCTAACATAAAAAAAGTAATAGCTAAACATTGAAGCGTGGGCAAAGAGAAGGGTAAACCTATCTACTTCGAACTTCAATATTCGAATTTCAAACTTTCGAAAACGGAATATCGAACTTTTGAATCGAAGATATATTTTTGACATAAATGTATGCAAATCAATTATTTTATAGATATTTCATTTTCCAGAAAACACTAATAAAGCCGATTTTCAAACTCTTGTTCATTTTAACCCCACCCCAAGGGTTTTTGTTATTAAACTTACAATATTTTTTTTATTTCTAGAACATATTACCATATCGAAGAACTTTTCACTTATTTACTGCAAACGACTTACTTTTATTTGTAAACATATTCATTGAAATAAAAAACAAAGTATTGATGATGACTGAGTTATATTTATTTAAAAATCAAAATGTCGAAACAGTCTTAATTAAAGAAAATCGAAATATCAGCTATCAAAAATCAAGTCAAATGAAAAGTGGAAACTAAATGTGTCAAAGCGTTTTCGCTTTAGAAATTCGTACTAAAAATATTCGAATTACAAGATAGGTAACCCAAGAAAAGTCAGTATCACTAGATACATTTTCACCTTTTCTGAAACATTTCTACTGTAATTATTTATTTAAAACATGTATTATTTAGTAATAAAAACAGTATTATTTTAAGAATAAATTTCCTTAGTTTATTTTTAATTACAAACGAAATTGAACATGCGCTTCTAGACTATAAAATCTACCGTGCTGCGTAGCGACAGGGAAACGGGACGTCGTAGTATATAAATAATGAGAGATGGCGCTGCTCAGGTTCAATGAACTTGCGTCTGCATACGGAAGTAAAGAAACTTACGAATTCAAGTCATGGCCGTAGGGGAGGGCCTTAATACGATATTTATTATGTGTAACAAACATTGTGTTTACTCACATATTGGTTCCGCTCGTGACCACAGCGTGCTGAACGTAGCGAAACGTCGAGCAAATATGTGAGTACACAATGTGTTTCACATAATAAATATCGGGTTAATCCCGTATTGATACATTATAGTTATCATGAAAACGCGCAAATCTAAAAATAAAAAAGACTATTTATATTTTTCATAATAGCTCTGCTTATTTTTGATAAGTTAGCGAAGATAATTTTGTGTATCTAAAATTACAAGATAGCTCTTATAGTTAATGAATCCTACGATGCTTACGTATAATAATAACTCACTTGACTGCCTCGGTGGCCGCAGGCGTTAGCGGGTCTGCATTTTTTAAAGCGGACGGTCTGCGCAGAGCTCCCGAGTTCGATCCCGGGTCGGACCAAAATTTGTTACCTAAGTTTTCGGGAAGAAATCTAGTGCAGCCCGGAGTCTGGAAGTTGGCGGCTTGTAACCCCGTGCCTCGGAAAGCACGTTAGCGTTGGTCTTGCGCCATCCCTTCTGGTCGTGTACAGAATTTAGTGTCCCCTCGGAATACGAGGGTTAGGGAATAGAGAGTGCCTTGTGTTGCGCACCCATTTGAGCATTATAAGATATCCTGCATACTTGGCTGATCGTTGAGATTGGCCGCCGTAACAGTTAATCCATTACAGTTCCTCTAAAATGTAGTCCGGAATAAATTTAGCTGCCAAAATGACGTACTGATCGGTGTATGAGTGCGATATATAATAAATTAAAACTAATATGATGGAAAGCGACTTGTTTATTGTAGAACAAATAAATAATTAATTAGGTACATTCGCAGTAAGACTTGACGACATGATAGGTCATGAAACATCCCCCAGGGACGCCTAGTGGTGTGTGTAAGAAAACCCTAGCTGCTGTGCATTCTCATTACCAATGATAGCCACTGCGTGTTGCTCCCCCCAAAAATGATCTTTAGCTCTATATTAATAGAATTGATTAAATGATAAAACTTATGTTCATTTGAAATAGAGCTTGATTTGAATGACAGATGTCGTTTGATTTCAACGACAGTCTGTCATTCAAATCAAGCTTTTAAAACAACATCCAGAGGGCAGGGAGTAGCTGAAAACCCGCGTTGCGGGTCACATGCTCGTGGCAACACAGCTGAGCTTAACCTTTGTCACATTCATGCATGATACTTGTATCTCCTATATTGTTCTATTTACTATGTTTAAGGTGGCCGTTTTGGCGTGAATAATTTTTACAGAATAAAAAACGGACCTACCCATTTGTGCATGGTTATTTAATAATAGTATAAGTGGTTTCCGTAGAGGTTGTAACGAGATGGAGCTTGATCGTGAAAGGGCCAATCGAAGTCTATCATAACTTTTTGCTGACTTATTTGACATCGAAAGTCATAGATAATCATTGCACGAAAAACTAGAGAATCGAATTAAATGCATAGACAATAATATGGCAAAGGAGTTCCATTTTCAAAATTAAACTTATTTTTAAATCATCGTCTTTAAAGGTGGCCCGTACGGGCACCCTACTTATTTCCTTTCTTCTTCTTTTTACTGTTCTCTTTCGAATTTCAATCATCAGGTTTGCTGCATGATTAAAAATCAGAATATGTTCAATTATTTTATTTTTCCTTCTCCATCAGTTCCAACAACAACCAGCAACAGCAAGCCGCCCAGGAGCAGCAGACAGCAGCGCTCCACCAGCAACACAGCAACAGTGCAGCAACAACAACAGTTGCAACAACTGCAGCAGTTGCGGTCAGAGCAGGCCGCAGCAGCAGCGGAGCGCGTCTCGCTTCCAGTAGAGATACGTGTGTTCACGTCTTCTGGTGCTCCGGGTTAGTGGTTGTT
>JADPWL010000859.1:0-24835 GCA_019059595.1 Marasmia exigua | reverse complement strand
CATTGAATTATTATTATTATTATATTGGATTTGAAATTTGTCACAATAAATATATTCTGCTACTCAAGCCCTTTTATATGATACCTACTGTTGAGTTAAAACATAGAATTAATATCTTTTTGACGGCGGCCATCTTGGATCGATTTTAATCCAACATAGCTAAAACACTCCACCATTATTCATATTTCAAACAAAAAAAATTAAATCAAAATCGGTACATTTTTTCGGGGACTACGATGCCATAGACAGACACACATACACACACAGACAGGTCAAACTTAGAACACCCCGTCGTTTTTGCGTCGGGGGTTAAAAATGACTATCATCTCACTTGCAATTCTGTGACAGAAGAACTAGACGATCTGAATCATGGTTATACGAACTGAATCATTATTTCAACCATTCTGGGTATACCAATAAGTAAATAGCTTGAGAAACTATACGAAACGTGTAGCTTTACTCAATCTGTAACGCAGGTTTTATAGACAGAGGCAAACCACTTTTTAAAAAACTTAACATTTTTCCTTTGTCAGTACATCAAAGAAGCATGCTGCTTTGTAAAATCATACCGACATTATTACAAAAAATATACTGAAGTCACAAATAGATATACAAATAGATACGCTAATACTGGTAGCTGCGGATTAACGTTGAAAACATATATTGATAAAATAGAAACACTTCAGATTCGTTTTCTAAAGTTACAAGTAACTAATAAAACAAAAGCTAAATGTAAAGGTGATTACACAAAATCGTTTAAGATTTGTAAGATACTACCGGTTAGTTTAAAACATATATATTTATTAGCTATAAACTATTTTAGCACTCGGGAGCGTAATCTAACGTTGGTTAAGCATAACATAGGTACTCGCTCGATGTCCGCTGGCAACTTTCATGTACCTAAAGTACATAACTACTTTGGAGATAGAACGTTGAAAAAAAGACTACCATATCTTCTAAATAGCTTGTCGGAGGACATTCGACGGGAACCAGTCAAAAATATGTTTAGAAACGAACTAAGAAAGTATTTTCTTGTTTTGGTTTAGAATTATATACCTTATTGTGTTAAGACTCAACCCATCCTACAGACAAACTGTGTAAACAGTTTTGCAGGACAAGTGTAATTTGTTAACTAAATTTGTAAGTTTAATAATAAATAAATAAATAAATAATAATAATATAACATATATAACATGTCAATAGCAATATATAACAAACTACCACTACACATTAAAATACTAGAAGGTAAGTCCTTCAAAACTAAACTTACATCTTGTTTAGCTCTAAAATGTTTCTTTAGTATTAAGGAATACTTTGAAAATAATAATTCTTGAGAAATATATTTAATTACAATGTTTCTTTTAAAATGACTCTATCCTTATATTTTCGTAAATATTAGGTATTCTTGTTGATGTGGTAAACTTGTTTCTAATGAAAATTGTTATTTAGTCTTTATAAAGATAGTATAATAAATTTGTAATCCTTGTATTGTTGATTAAAAAAATATGTTAATATTATATTATTCGCACGCCTGTTGGCAGGCTGGATACCATGACTACGATACCATTTGTAAGACCATGTATTAATGTGTATTATGGAAAATAAATAAATGTTTATGTTTTATGTTTATGATGTTTTCTCTCACCGCCGACCTAATGATACAATTGAGGAGCTCCGGAACAGAACCCGATAAATACACTTTTAGAATTTTTATAGGAAACAAAAAAATAATGATTTGCGTTGGAATGTTAATGTTGTTTGTTTAACTAATATAACGTAAATTTACATAAAATATCTATAAGAATTTGCAAAGGATTTGTCGGTAAAAGTCCCGAAACTTAAAATATGTGTATTTGTCTGGTTTTGGTCCAGCTTTCCAACTTTGAAAAATAATTTAGTACGTTTTTGACGAGATTTGATGCGGCCTGAATGAAGTATGTATTGTAAGAGTACTGGGGGATAATAAAAAAATGGCATAAAGTGGATTTATCGGCTTTTGTTCCGGACCTCCTAAATTAAAACAAAAAAGGTTTTAAAATAATCTTGAAGTTTCACTCTAGCAGGTAGCCCTAATTCGGTCATATACAATCAGTACAGACGCGTAATAAAGTGCGCCACTGCGTATTAAAACGGAACGTGGGCGGAGAGACCTAACTGTTGCATCCACTTTATAAGCTCCCATCCATACTTACTAATATTATAAATGGAAAAGTGTATGTACCCAGATGGCACGCCGATGTATCCCACAGGTTAAATATTGCTTGGAAAAAATGGTGCACACTCACTGGAGCTATATGTGAAGGGGAATGTCTATAAGACAGCAGTAAGACCAACGATGCTGTACGGGGCTGAATGATGGACAGTGACGGAAACACATGTTCAGAAGCTACACGTGACTGAAATGAAGATGCTCAGGTAGGCAACCAAAATAGAAATTCGAAACTAATACAGAGATAGTTTCAAAGTCACTCCTGTCCAGGAAAAAATCAGCGAAACACGCCTAAGATGCTACGGCCATGTCATGATTAGAGACAGCGAGCATGTGGTCCAGAGGGCAATGGCAATCCCAGAGAGTAAGAAGGGAAGAGGACAGCAGGCCCTTGACCTGGTAGGCTAGTACAGCCAATCTGGTTAGGAAATCCCAGCTACCCGACCCGACAACCCAGGACAGATTGTCCTTGCGCAGAAGGATAAGGAGAGCCGACTAGGGATTGCAATCCAGCGGCGTTTTCAATCCAGCTGGATTTTTGCTGGATTAACCTAAATCCAGCTGGATCCAGCGCGGATCCAGCAAAATGTAGAACGAAAATAGAAATACGTCATTTTTGAGCCTTTTTTATTGATTTTTACTTCTTACGATAAATCTATGAAATATTTCACTTATTTGGTGATATCATATAATAATCAATGTTTTCTTTGCTTTTTTAATCATTTTACATCAAAAGAATCAACTTCAATTGAAATGACTTACTCAATATGTTAAAATATTATATTAACCTCATATAACACTTTAGATAAGGTTTCTGAGTATTCTCTTGTTTCATTTACTTTTAATACTAGGCCGGCTTATCGGTAGCAAACAATCTGTCTTACAAATTATTTTAAAATGGACTACAAAAAGGACTAATAATAACACAATTTTAATCATCAATCACTTATTGAATCAAACAGAAGAAGCTCCGAAATAATCCTCTATCCACTTCTTTATCTAATAATCTTTAATAATTAGGCAGGTTTCATTATACGTATGGTAATAATAAGAGATCATTTCTTTTTTTTGAGCTCTTTGAAAATTAGACCTTAGAAAACAAATTTTATCGAATGTCTCATCTCCCAGTAGGCTTCGCGCAGAACTGCATATGAAGCCGGCTGCTGAGAATGCCCTTTCGGCCTCTATACTCGTCGGCTTAAAGGTCATCAAATACTCAAGATCCGTAGACAAATTTTCGTCTAGCACTCCTTCGGTCTCATATATGTTCATTTCTTTTTTTAATACCTTTTCGTAATTTTCAAGCTCCTGCTCCAAAGTCATTGGCGAAGGTTCTGTCACTTCTGCGTCATTATCTAGACCCTCCTCCATGAAATCCATAATATCTTCTCGCACCGGCGGCTCTACAATCTATTGTTTATTCACTCGTTATAGCAGAGTTTTCATCTCCTGCTGCATCGCATTCTTTTTTGGTACAGGATAATAGCCAGGCTTTTATAACAGCTTTCTTCATACTTTTTTAGATTTTTCAAGTACACTAACGTTAAGTACCAGTTACTTCGGAGAGGCGCCGTTCTTTGATTCTGTCGCGTCGCCCTCTGCGCTGTTTTGAAAATGGAGGCAATTCAAAAGCAAATAATTGGAATCGAATCGTATGCGGATCCGCATCGCTGGATCCAGCACTGCCTGCTGGATCCAGCATGCTCAAAAAAGCGCTGGATCCAGCTGGATTGCAAGATGCTGGATCCAGCAATTGCAATCCCTAGAGCCGACCCTACCTGACGTGGGAAGAGGTGATGAAAAAAAAGAAGAGAAGTGTGAGTCTGACGTTTTGTCCGTTTTGAGTGCTCAAAGGAGCGCTCTATCCGCTTGACACCCTAAAAGAAAGATCCATACTATCTATATTTCAACTCAAGTGGAAAGATAGCTTAGAAAGGATATAGGATAGTTTTTAGGCAACGCCTCGGGCAAATGTTTGCAATAATATAAATGTGAGAGTGTGCGTGTCTATTTGTTATGTGTGTTCTATGTCACTTCGAAATACAATTGTTCGAAAATTGATACATCGGCAACATTTCATCGAAGCCTTCACAATGCGATGGCTTGTTTATGCGACATGTTTGGTCGATGTTTTATTACATCGAAAATCTTAAATCGATGTCTTGTTTCTCTGACTTCTGTTAAACAAACTGTCGCAGAAACAAGCCATCGCACTGTGAAGTCTTCGATAAAATGTTTTCGATGTATCAATCTTCGAAGAATTGTGATACGAAGTGACAAAGGGAACCCACCCCTAGTAAATGATACATTTAAGGTTGGTATCAGCTGGTTTTAAATGAATGAATATAATATATAAATGTGGGAGAGCCACGCTTAGGCAGAAGGTTGGCAGCGCACTTGTGACTCCACTGGTGTTGCGGGTGTCCATGGGCGGCGGAATTGCTTACCATCAGGTAATCCGTCTGCTCGTCTGCCACCTCTCATATAAATAAAAAATGAAATCTTCCTTCAATTTGGTTTAACAACACTTGAATGTTATAACAGTCTATAATTTTATACATTTTTCCATTTTGTTATGTCTTATTGACTTTTATAAAAAGAAATGAATAAACGCGGATAAAAGGTTTCAGATGTTTCTCTTTAGCTTTTGCCGTAACTACTTGTGTACTTTTGTGTGAGATCAGAGATGTATGAATATTTTAACATTCACCTTAAGGCGACGGGTAGGGCACACTAGCGACGCCAATTGCTTTTAATAAACACTCATGCTATTTATTTAATAACCGTGCATAAAATGTTGGGTGTGTTTTTGTACTCGAAAAATTGATTCACGCCAAAAGTAGCCACTTTTACGGTAATCCAAAATTCGAGTGCCAAAGCATACCAAATACCGTTAATTATAAGTATAATATAAATAATATAGGTGTTTCCTATTTGAGAGATTTGAGCCCCGAATTTATTTTTAATATATCTGGTTTACTAGCTAAAAATATTTCACAACATCACATACATTGATCTGACTCCGAGTTCGGTAGTTCAAGCACCTGTGTTACGGATATCAGAATCAACAGTGGGATTACAAATATATACATATAATACTTTGCTTTTGTTAATACATACTTATAATACATAGATAACACCCAGACCAATACAAACAGATATGTTCATGCACACAAATGTTTGTACTAGCTGAAAACTAAAATCAATTGGCGTCGCTAGTGTGCCCTACCCGTCACCTTAAGGGCCCTTTTACGGCTCTATGGCGCCGACACCAGTTTCTTATTGATTGTAATGAAATTAAGATAATAAATTGAAATTGATAAAGACATTTAAAATAAAAAAGGGATAGTGATTTTTCAAGCTTATTTTTCATACGCCAGTCATTTCACAATTATCTCTAGCAAGATTAAATTTTTTTAGCGGCTCCTTTTTTTTCACTGATCGGGGCTCTTAAGGTGACGGGTAGGGCACTCTAGCGACGCCATTTGATTTGAACTGTTAGCATCTAAACCGGATATCTTTTTAACAATTTCGGAGTTCGAACATCTCGAAAAGAACCTACACTATTTATTCAATACCTACTTATAAGTATCTTTTGGACTACTTCCTACTCGAAATATGAATTACCGCTAAAAACAGTTACTTATGGCGTTCATCCAAATTTCAAGTGCAAAAACATATCATAAAGTTAATAATACCTAAGTATTAAATAAATAGTATGTATTTGCCGTGTGGTCCCCGGCAGAGTAGAATAGACCACCCTCACTCTTACTGAGGTGTTGTAAAAGGCGACTAAGGTAAAGCTGCTGGCATGATCATCAGCACCCAGATAAGGAAAACTCTGCATTTATATCAAAACCCTCGCCAACCCGTCTGCCAAGCGTGGTGAGTATGGCAATTACCCCTCATGTGATTGAGGGAGGCCCGTGCCCCAGCAGTGGGGACTTAAATGGGCTGACGATGATGATGATGTATTTATATTCTTTCCAAGAGGCTCGAACTTTGAAATTGTTAAAAAGATATCAAAGGTTAAGTATCTATCAATTGAAATCGATTGGCGTCGCTAGGCGCCACCCGTCGCCTTAATTTCCTACTAGGTAACTTAAGCACTCAAATTAACGATTTATTTTTAGAAATCAGAGGAATTACGAAGAAATATAATACTTAAATACATATGTTACACCAAAGCACTGAATAAACATAATCATCATAATTTCAGCAAAATTTTGTACATAGCTCCTTTTTACAGTTATTTCTAAATGCTATTTAAAAAATCTGCCAATCTCTGACAAGGCTATTGTACATATCTAGGTTATTTTTATCTTAATGGCATATCTAATTTTTTTTTTATGTTTAAGGCGGCAGACGAGCAGACGGATCGCCTGATGGTAAGCGATTACCGCCGCCCATAGACATCCGCGACACCAATGGAGTCACAAGCGCGCTGCCGTTAAAGTACCCAGCGAAACACAGCATACTGCTCACGCCGGTTTTCTCTGAGGCCATGGTATCACTCCGGTCGATGTATTCTATTTTCATGTCTGAATTTTGTTCTAATTTTGTTGTAATTTTTTCTATACTGATTGATATATCAGTAGGTGTTTTTTGGGCATTTCACTTCACTTGATTTTTTTCGAAATCGCTCTCTGCGTTCGCTCAGTCGCAAAAAATCAAGTTAAGTGAAATTGCCCAAAAAACAGATAGATAAGTGTTAATTTAAAATGCGGTTACGTTAGATCTTAAGGTCATTCTATTGTGACTAATACACCGCTGCAGACACGTTATAAACAATATAATGAAGTTGGTCAAACAAAAAGAATCGCTTAAATTAGAATGCATCTGTCCTGCGTCATCTAAAGAGCCAAAACGACACGGAAATTTGTTACCTAATACAATACGTTGTATTGTTTGTGGTCCGTCTAATAGTGGAAAAACCAATTTAGTGATAAGTTTATTATTACATAAAAATGGTCCAAGATTTCGTAACCTATATGTGTATTCAAAATCTTTGTATCAGCCTAAATATTTATATCTTGAGAAGGTTTTGGACATGGTTCCTGGAACATCATTTAATAAATACAATCATAATGGTGAAATATTGAGTCCACATGATGCTTTACCTGATTCGATCATCATTTTCGACGACGTTGCTTGTGAGAATCAAAACAACATTAGAGATTATTTCGCCATGGGACGCCATAAAAATATAGATTGCTTCTATATCAATCAAACTTATACAAAAGTTCCAAAACAACTTGTCAGAGACAATTCAAACCTCGTGGTTCTATTTAAGCAAGATGATGTTAACTTGAAGCACGTATATGAGGAGCATGTTGGTGCTGATATGTCATGGTCTCAATTTCGTGAGATGTGCTCTTCTGTTTGGAATAAACCCTTTAGCTATCTTGTTATTAATAAGGATTGTGACAAAAATAACGGATGCTACCGATTTAAGTTCGATACATTCATAGTAATAGATGAACATACATAAAGACCGCTGTGTTATTTTTTAATCACTCGTACTCACGATTTAGACCTGAGCGGAATACTTTGAAATGGAAAAAAATCTTAAAGAACAAATTGTAAAATCAGCAGCAGCTGTTAAAAGAAAAGTTGCGATGATAAAAGATGTTGAAAATACTAATAATAAAACATTAGAAACAATATTGAAACCTATTGTTGATCCACTTACATTATTAACAGATAAAAAAAAAAACTCTCAACTTAACAAAGATGAGCACTTTGAACCAGTGATGAAAAAGTTTAAAAATGATAATAATCAATCATTTGAAGACGAGAACCAGTCATTATTTGTCTCTGATGAAGATTACAATGAATCTATTAGTGAAGAAGATGAAGACGATGAACAAGAACAATACAACGATTACAACAAAACCCTTGTTGTATCACCGTCTGAAGACCACAACGTAAGCGTGGGATCATTCAAATCTGTACAGTCATCGCCAAGTCTTAAGAATCAATCACTGTCATGGTCAACATCGTCTGAAGTAATGAAAGATGTTCCGTTTGGAATCAGAAATGAGCGGGGTAAACTGTTACTAGGCAAAACCCGTGTTCATGACGACGGCGTTATTCTTAAAATAGGAACACTTACTGTTAAAAAAACGAATGGCTTGAATGAACTTCTTTTCAAAAAGAAACCAAATTTAGATGCTGTAACATATGATGATTTACAGAATTACAAGTTACTTCTTATAGAAACCAATGCTCATCGACGTAATTGTGAACCATCCAAACCTATAAACAGCAACAAAGGATTTAAATATATGAATGTAATTAAACCTTTGTTCAAATTCTCTCGAAATCCAACTACAAGTGTAGAAAGTATTCCTCAAGGTAAAGGTATTTCTCTTTTAAAGACAGTAAAATCAAACACTGATTTAGTTTACTGGGATGATCCAAACGAGTTAGTCGAACGATTACAGTTACTACTTGCATCTTGGGAAGCGGGTAACACTGGTTTAAATAATGAAATAATTGCTATTATTTCGGAACTGCATGAAGCTGGTATCATAGATGTGGAACATATAAAGAAAAAACCAGGAAAATTGGGCAGTATTCTTTCCGTAGTCAACCCATCAAGACAGCAATGAATATAGACAAGTTCGGACATCATGTTCATAAGCGTTTACGATTGACAGAATACATTGAAAACTTCAATGAAACATTGGTGAAATCAGATACCGGACACTACGATTTAAAATCTTCTAAATTAAAAGGGCTATCATATCCAATCGAAGACGATGAAGCAGTAAACAAAGCTTATTTAGACAAAACCATTCAAGAATTACGAAATGAAATTGAAAAAGTGAAGCTCGAAGTAAAATTTCATTTGAAGAACTTGGAAACCGTTACAACAGAACATTTGAATAAATCATTTTACTCAAAGTCGGAAAATAGACAATTTAATTCATGTAAAAATAAACAAAAATGAGCAAAAAGACCATAATTGATGAACTTCACAAAGCAGTCAGAAGAAATTTTCCGCGTAGACGCACATTTATAAAAGGAATTGATGATCTCTGGCAAGCCGACCTCATAGATTTACAAAAATTTTCACATTTTAATAAAGGATACAACTACATATTAGTGGTGATAGATACTTTGTCAAAGTATGTATGGACAAGTCCCTTGAAATCTAAAAAAAAAAAATGTGTTGCTAACGCAATGCAGCAGATATTTAAAAATTCATCTAGAAAACCTAAACATTTACAAACAGATTTAGGCAAAGAGTTTTATAATGATATTTTCGGTCAACTGCTAAAAAAATATAATGTTAACCATTATTCTACTTACTCCATCAAAAAAGCTTCGATTGTAGAGCGAGTCATACGTACTCTAAAATCACACATCTTTAAACTTTTTAGTTTATACGGTTCCTATCGATGGCTGGGTAAATTACTAAATACTGTGATAGATAACTATAATAGCACTACTCATCGCATAACTAAATTTAAGCCCAATGACGTTAATAATACAAATGAAATGGTTGTATTGCGTAATATTAGCAAAGCGTATAGGAATCGAAAACACTTAAAACCTAAGTTTCTAGTAGGTAATCATGTACGTATTAGTAAATTTAAAGGAGACTTTTACAAAGGTTATACTCCCAACTGGTCTACTGAAATATTTACAGTAACAAAGGTGAATAATACAAATCCACCAACTTATCTTCTGGAAGATAAGAATAAACAGGTTATATTAGGGGCTTTTTATGAGTATGAATTACAAAAAACTAAATACCCAGATATTTACCTCATCGAAAAGATTATTAGAAGAAAGGGAGATAAATATTTTGTGAAATGGTTAGGTCTCAGCAATGAAGAGAACAGTTGGATAAACAAAAACGAGATAGTTTTGTAATATGAGATATTTTTGCAATATAAGTTTACTTTTAGACCAAATCTATTCATTCTAAACATATCAATGAAGGAGGGAAGTGGTATTATAGACAACGTAATAAACTATTTACCGTTCGAGCTACATTTACCTGGTTATCAATATTGTGGCCCCGGAACAAAGCTACAGAAACGTTTGAAAAGAGGTGATAGAGGTATAAATAAATTGGATAAGGCTTGTATGTTCCACGACATTGCTTACAACGATAACGATTCAAAACGTTCGACGTGAGGCTGATATGAAACTTTTAAATATGGCTAAGAAACGATTAAACGCTAAAGATGCGAAAAAGGGTGAAAAGGTGGCATCGTGGATAGTAAAAAATGCTATGAAAGCAAAACTAAAGACAGGTGCCGGTACTCAGCTCATTTATGGCAGCTGTGAAAAAAATTAAATCTCAAATGAAAAAGTTGAAATCAAAAGGCAGTTCCACAGCAATTAAATGCGCTTACGCCGCAGCCAAAAAAATATTTAAGAATAAAAAAGGCACTCGCTTGCCGCGCTGTATTCCTCTACCAAAAATGTGGTGGACTGCTACCTTTAATCCCGATCTTTGCGGGGTTATCGGCTTTGGGTTCCTTGGCAGGAGGAGCAGCCGGTATAGCAAAAGCAGTGAACGACTCTAAGGCAGCTCAGAAAAGTCTTCAAGAGTCTGAACGTCATAACAGGATGATGGAAGCGGTTGCGGTTGGCAAAGGATTGTACATCAAACCTCATAAAAAAGGCGCAGGGTTATATTTGAACCCTTCAAAAAACTAGTTAAACGGCTGCCTAGACGTGCACTAACAGATTTAGATATATTAGAGCATGCTGCTGATATACCATATTTCCGCGGAGTATTTATGAGAAATACACTTCCATTAAAACCTCGAAAAATGGAATGTGCAGTACTAAACTTGGATAGCTCTGCTAATCCGGGGACACACTGGGTAGCCTACGTCAAACAAAATGATTACTGTGAATACTTTGATAGTTTTGGCGACTTAAAACCTCCATTAGAATTAATAAATTATTTAAAAAACATGACTATTAGTTATAATTTTGCACGGTATCAAAAGTTCGGTACTATGAATTGTGGTCATCTCTGTTTACATTTTTTAAAAAAATATTGGAAAAATCATTTAAATAAAGGACAAAGTAAATAATCTTTATCAGTATAATAATGTCTTTCACTGTGTCTATAACTGACAGAGACGCTTTTTCAATAACAAATTACTCTCCTACATTAGAATTAAGTGGAGAGTATGAGTGCGGTCTTCTGTATTTTTCTACATTCAACTCTATTCCTAATATAGATGAAAGAAACAATAAATTTTATTACGGTAATAATGGAGTAATAGAAATACCCGAAGGATCGTATGAATTACAAGATATTTGTGATTATCTTCAGTGCAACATCAAAAATGCTACATTGAAGTTAACTGCCAATAACAATACTTTAAAAACGTGTATTTTCTGTTCAGAAGATGTTGACTTTGATAAAACAGATTCGATTGGCAGGATTTTGGGTTTTGGTCTTGAAACGGTAAAAGCTAATATAAAAACCGAGTCTCCGTATCCTGTCAACATTCTACCAACGACAATAGTACGCATCGAATGTGATGTTGTAAGCGGATCGTTTGTGAATGGAAAAGCAAGTCATATAATTTATGAATTTGTGCCAAACGTACCACCTGGTTATCGAATTATTGAAATACCTAAGAACTTAATCTACTTTCCTGTCAATCAAAGTTCAATAACCGCTATCAGTATAAGATTGTTAGACGGAGAAAATAAACAAATTAACCTACGCGGTGAAGAGGTACAGCTGTATTTACACTTTAGAAGAAAATGTTAAATTTCAATAAAAACCTAGCGGTCTCTCGAAATCAAACCAGTTCCAAGAGGACATCGCATAAAAGAGCACCACTTTATACGAAAAAGAAGCTGACCAAACAAAATAAGACATTTTTGAAAATACTTGGATTGATAAAATGAACATTTTAAATATTGCACAATCTCCGTCACATGACAACAGCATTGAAAGTTTTGAATTTCATTCCTACAAGCCATATGTAACAAGTTTCAACAAGAATGATGAAATACGAATACCCATTAATCAACAAGATTTATACGTATTACCTGCGCTCAGCAGTTTGTATATCGAAGGCAGAGCCGATGTGTATAAACATAACAGTACTACAAAAGAAAAGGAAAGAGTATCAAATGTACATTTTGTCAACAATTTCGCTTTATTTTTATTTCAAGACATTCGTTATGAAATAAACGGTATTGAAATAGATAGAATCAAAAATGCGGGTATTACAACCACAATAAAATCGTATCTATCGTTAAATGATAGCGAGTCTAAATGTGCCAATGTTTGGGGTTGGTCCCCTCATGGTATATCCAATACTAATAATGGTGTATTTTCAGCCTCTATTCCATTAAATAAAGTATTAGGTTTCGCAGAAGATTATGAAAAAATCATTATAAATTGTAAACATGAATTAGTTCTTTTAAGAAGTAACACAAATCTTAACGCTTTGAAGTTAAGTGCTGGTGAAGTTGTTCAGGATATAATAATAAATAAAATAGTTTGGCGAGTCCCACATGTCAAAGTATCAGACCGCGAAAGAATTAATTTGCTAAAACATTTAGAAAGAGACCGAGCGATAACAGTTGCGTTTCGTAATTGGGACTTGTACGAATATCCATTGTTACCCAAAACCCGGAAACATACTTGGTCTATTAAAACTTCATCACAGATTGAAAAACCTCGAATGGTTGTGATTGCTTTACAAACAAATCGCAAACATAATGCCTCCATGTCAATGGCAGAATTCGATCATTGCTCTGTACGTGACGTTAGGGTTTTTCTAAATTCAACCTACTATCCATACGAAAGCCTAAATATCAGTTTCTCTGAAAACAAATATTCATTAATATACGAACAATATGCAAGATTTCAACAGTCTTATTACGGACGCCGAGCTGAACCGTTGCTGAGTTTTAAAGAATTTAAGGAGTTCGGCTGTCTTCTGCTCATCGATTGTTCCAGATCACAGGACAATTTAAAAAAATCTGTCGTCGATGTTCGTGTTGAAATAGACGCTGAAGCGGAGATACCCGATCAAACTTCCGCTTATTGTTTGATACTTAACGATTGCTTATTTGAATACAAGCCTTTAAGTAATATTGTGAAGAAATTATCATGAATAGCAAAACGGTTATTGTGGATCTGCAAGGCTTTAAAAATGAAAAAAATGATTTCATATTAAAAGAATTAGCAATTAGCACAAAAGAATATACTCAAACATTTTTAATAAAGCCTCCCTGTCCATTCTCGGCACTGACTATCGAGGAAAAGAAACGCGTACGGTGGATAGAAAGAAACAGAGGACTCCGATGGAGCGAAGGATACATTGACTATAGGGAATTTAAAAGGATTATAAAACCCTATTTTGATAAATGTAAAATCATAGTAAAAGGAGAAGAAAAAGTAAAATGGGTACGAGAAATATGTGATCATGAAAATGTGTTAGATATAAGCTCTAGGGATATACCTAATTTAGACACTTTAAGTAAATTATATTGTCAAGACGTTTTAATGTATAATTGTTTTTACCATAGCAACTACTGCGCTTTAAGAAATGTAATTTGTGTAAGAAAATGGATTATAGAAAATAAATTATCAACGTCTGTTTTCTAATAAAATGTTTTTAAAAAGAATAATGTATTTTTTATTAAATGCCCAATTATCACCTACTCAAATAATTGATGACTAAAGGAAATGAAACTCATAACTACATCATAGTTATTTATTAAATTACGATAAAAACATGCAGTCAAAAAGCGGTATACAAATAATGTAAATAAGGAATTCCAATGATCTAGGTTAAGTTTTATAAATGCCACAGTAACTATGCAAAAACAAACAGTAAAGTATGAAGGAGTCAACATTGTTTATTCATTAATTACCAAATCACATAAGGTAACTTAAACTGCTAATAATAAAAACCATCTTAACAAAATGGAAATAATAAATAAATAGGACCAATTCGACAATTATAATCTGCTCCAACTACGCACATGAATACCTCATCCAGTCACGCGCATGCCTACATCGATGTATTTGCTGTAAAGTTTCTTATTTCATTTACGCTTACACTGCCATACGGGCTGACAACAAATATTCTACAGATATCACCTAGATACTACCTAAATATCAGTATCATAATAATTGCAGATATTTTAAAGTAATGTAATACTTTGATGTACTTATGCACGTCAAAATTGTATTGTATCTGTACGGTTTTTCAGTAAGTGAATTTGTTATTCTTATGAGTTATAAATGACTTTAACCATTAAAGGATAGGGTAAGCACATTAGCGCCGTCATTTGTTTTAAAATTCTAGCTATTAAACCGGATCAATTTTTAACAATTTCGAACCTCCGGCTCCTCGGAATATCCATTATACCAACTAACAATTATTAAAAGTAGGTATGTGTTTTTCATCAGGCTGGAGGTTCTGTTTATTAGCTAACAATTTATATAATTTGTAGCACTAGTGGGCCATACCCATCGCCTTAAATTAATAATTATTAGATAAGTACATTGCATTACAGTTAATTTTGATTTAAATGTCCTCTCTATAGACGTATCCGTGACAAGATATCCCACGCATAAAGTCTATTTGAGAAGTTTAATTTTAAGAAAAGTATAGATTGTAGCCTTAAAAACTAAGGCTATATCCACACAATTTCTTAGAAATTGTGTTCACCACCCCCTCCGTCTGATCCAATATCGGGTCTATAGGATCCGTCACCACATACTGGGCGGAGAGAAGGACGTCCTCGGACTCATCGTCCCAACCATCCTTCTCACAATCCACAATTTCAATCCGGATAATACGTCGGGCTCGAGAGCCCGACGTACTTTTCCTTATAAATGACACCGATGTTGGATCAGGGTGGGGACGGTGCTTGACATAAGATGCCCGCACTGGATTTACACGCTTTGCAGAACGGCGAGCGCGAGCCTTTATTATCTTCCTCTGCAGAGGCGCCTCTCCTAACTCCTCCGACCAAGGTGGGAATATTTGGGACCATCCTTCTAAGGGGTCCTGCGCATCCTGCAGAGGCGAAGGTGGGTACTGCTCGCCATCGCGTGTAGCTTTGGTAGTGTTCTGAAAAAAGAAAACAATAAGTTACCTCGTAATAAATGAATAAATGGACTGCACTCTCCAGACAAATAATGTATTCGTATTAAAATAACTTACCATGTTTTAAGATGATAATGTTATTAGATGGGTTGTTAACTTTTTTGCTGCGTGTCTCCAAAGCAAGTATCATTCTCATGCGCTTTAATGAAATATATACCACAAGTGTTTGTACGTGTGAGTTTGTAAGTGAGTGGAATTAAAAGCTGACACAGTGCATTTTTTTCTTCATGTGTACACGTAGGTCTGTGTGTGTTCATCAGAATACACGTGTCCAATAAAATAAACAAGTTCAGACATGATTTTGTGCTAAAACTGTATGTAAAATATGTTGTAGGTACATTCAGCTACACATCAGGTAACCACAATCTGTTAAATTTTCTTGATCGATATTGAACCAAACAGGTTTGACGTAAAGATGAGAATAGATTGAAGAAATTTAGAGATTTGTGTACATTGATGTGTACCTGTACTTTCTCTCTGTAATCTTGATAAAATCAGATCATATTAGAATGAAACAACGTTTTATATTTACAACATTAGGTATATTCATTTAAATAATGATTAATGTTATTAACATTTCAACATTTTGTCTTAAGTAGTCGAGTGCACAACTCTTTAAATTAGGTTTTCTATGTTATCATTTTAACAAAAACAAATTTTAAAAATGGTCACCTTATGACCTCATAAAAAAGTTAAATGTTTTATTTATCATCTTCAGTAAGAACACAAAATAAACAAAGTTATAGCTATATAAAACAAAGATACGATACGTACCTATTCACATAATATCTATCCCTACCCGGTATTTAAACGTAAGCGACACAATAATTAAAATAGAGTTTGCATAAAAAGGCGCTTACAATAAAAAAGTAGGAAAGGTTCGATATCTACTATCATGGTTGCCACTCAAATCTACAGTTTAACCTTAGTTTATGTCCCTAGATTACAGAAATTAATCTAATTTATTTTTTACATTATACATATTAAGCTATTATCATAGAAAACACTGTGAAAACATACCAACATTTCTAAAAATAATATAAATCTTAAAAAATGCTATTCCGATGACCCCATGATAAGTGTCATATATATATCAATAATACTGAAGGTAGTTTGCATGATGTATGAGGGTGGAACAATAAAAGAAATAAATCAGTGTTATCTCGAATCTGCTGTTTGCTTGACGCCTCTCCAACCTGACATGGCGCAGCCGAAGTAAATAAAGTTGAAATTAACATTATATTGTACGTAAATACGTAAAAGCGTGAGTGTTTCAAAAGTGGCCAACAAAAGTTTGAAAAATGGAAACTGTTTTATCGCCTCCACCACCGTTTCAATTCGATGAGAATTTGGTAGACGTAGCCTCGGGAAAATTGAGTGCTAACTGGGAGAAATGGAAGAAAGGGTGTAAAATATACTTCAACGCATGTGAATTAAGTAAAAAGTCGCCTACAGTACAAATCAACATATTTCAACACATAGTGGGCGAACAGTGCCGTGAAATTTTGGAACAATTCAATGAGACGACATTAGAAGGTATTTATACAAAATTAGATAACCATTTCAAGACAAAGAAAAACCTTACCGTGGAAAGGCATAAATTCTTCACAAGAAATCAGCAACAAAATGAATCTATAGATCAATATGTATTCGACTTACGGAAGTTGGCACAGACGTGCGAATTTGATAAGTTAAATGATGATCTAATTAAGGATAGACTAGTGTGTGGAGTGTTAAGTTCTGCGATCAGAGAACGATTATTACGTGAAGATGACTTAACATTAACTAAAGCGTTGGAAGTGTGTCGAGCGGCAATTGTTTCGAGAATGTATTCGGAGAACATAAAACGTGGAGCTGAGGTGGTTTATAATGTAAATAATGAAGGAAACAATCAAGAACGGCAAGTGGTTGAGTCACAGAATAATGAGCATTTATGGATGGTTAAGAACAATTACTATAATAGAAAAAATGGACAGGCATCATCGGCGTCGAACTATGGAAATAACGGGTACATGCAAAAGACGGGGATGCGCGGACGCGGTGGCAGTCACGCGCAGCGCGGAGGTATGTACCGGAGCGGTGGGCGCTTCCGCGCGGGCGCAGGTGCAGGCCCGGCGCGCGCGCACCGTCCTGACATCTCGAACAGACCGCGCGCGGCTTCCGGGTGCAACAGATGCGGCACGTACCACGCGTACAATGCGTGTCCAGCGTATGGAAAAATATGTCTCCGATGCTCGAGAAAAAATCATTTCGCTAAAGTATGTGGAGTGTACTTTGTAGAATCAGCAGATCAACAGGAGGTAATTTTTTCATTAAGTAAAAAGTTAAATGACTGGACAGTAGACTTAGAAATTAATAAGTGTTACATTAATTTCAAATTGGATACAGGCGCTGATGTAAACGTTTTACCACTTCGTTACTTAAAAAGTCTAGGAATATCAGAAAACAGCTTAATAAAAACTAATACTAAATTGAGTGGTTATTCAGGTGATTCAATAAAAGTTATAGGTAAAATACATTTAAAAGTTTATCACAGTAGCAAGTTGTATTTATTAGAATTTAAAATAGCGGATGTTAAAAGTACACCCATTTTGGGCCGTGATGCCTGTGTAGAATTAAATCTTATAAACAGGGTTATGTCGGTGCAGAGATCAGTTATAAATGTGCCAGAGTTGATGAGCGAGTTTAAAGATGTTTTCAATGGGATAGGATGTTTACCAGGTGAGTATAACATTCAATTAAAACCAAATGTGGTGCCAGTTGTACATGCTCCTAGGAAGTTACCGTTTGCTATTAAAGAGGATGTAAGAAAAAAGTTGATGGAAATGGAGTCACAGGGTATAATTGCAAAAGTTGAGGGACCATCTGACTGGGTAAGTAGTATAACGGTAGTGAAAAAACAAAACGGTGACTTAAGAATATGTCTGGATCCTAAAGAACTGAATCAAGCAATCAGAAGAGAGTATTTTAGGTTACCAACTATTGATGAGATAGTATCAAAGTTATCTGGCGCTAAATTTTTTAGCACTTTAGATGCTTCTTCAGGATTTTGGAATGTCAAACTAGGAGACAGTAGTAAATATTGTACCTTTAACACACCGTTCGGTCGATATAAATTCTTAAGGATGCCTTACGGCATTTGTTCAGCTTCAGAGATTTTTCATAAAAAAATGTTTGAATTTTTTGATGATATAGAAGGTATATGTATGTACATTGACGATTTACTGATATATGCTCCAGATAAATGTAGGCATGATGAGATACTTAGGAAAGTTTTAGAACGATGTAGGAAAATTAATTTAAAATTAAACATTAAGAAATGCAAGTTTGGATTGCAGGAGATAAAATACTTGGGCCATTGCATTACAAAAAATGGCCTCAGTCCAGATGATTCACACCTTTCAGCAATAAAAAATATGCCCGTACCAAAAGATAAAAAGGCTGTGGAGCGATTTTTAGGTTTAATTACTTACGTAGGCATGTTCATAAAAAACTTATCTGATAAAACTTTACCTCTTAGAGAATTACTAAAGAAGGAAGTAGAATGGCACTGGGATGACACACATAATGATTGCTTTAATTATTTGAGAACATGTCTCATTGAGCGGCCGGTTCTTCAGTATTACAGCTTAAAGGTACCCATTGTCATATCAGTCGATGCTAGCGCAACAGGTTTAGGTGGCTGTTTAATGCAAGGAGGTCTTCCTGTGTGTTACGCTTCGAAAGCGCTCACACAGACAGAACAAAGATACGCACAAATAGAAAAAGAACTATACGCGTGTGTCTTTGCTTGTGAACGATTTTATGCCTACATTTATGGGCGATCAGACATAACTATTGAGACTGATCACAAACCTTTAATCACGATTATTAAAAAACCTATTGTTGATGCTCCATCTCGTTTACAACGGATGTTATTACGATTGCAACGTTATTCTTTCACATTAGTATATAAGCCGGGTAAACATTTATATATAGCGGATACACTGTCGCGCGCGCACGAGTCAGTCGTGCATAATAGTACAAGCGGCCGCTCAGATGAGGTATGTGCACTAACAAATGACGTGAAAAACAAGTGTCAATATTTAACAGATTCACAATTTATTAACATACAGAATAATTTACAGTCCGATATAGAGATGGTTGAATTAAAAAAATGTATATTAAATGGTTGGCCAGAAAATAAAATAAATATAGCAGATATAATAAAACCGTATTGGAGTTTTAAGGAAAGTTTAACGGTATCAAATGGATTAATTTGGAAATCAGATAGGATAGTTATACCTAGGTCAATGCGAAAGGACTTGCTAAAAAACATTCATATAGGGCATATGGGTATGGAGAAATGCAAATTAAGAGCTAGAGAATTAATATTTTGGCCAGGTATTAACAATGATATAGAAAACATGATAAAAAGTTGTAGTATTTGTCTAACTTACAGAAAAAATAACCAAAAAGAAGAATTACAGAACCATGAGGTCCCTGAGAGACCTTGGGCAAAGGTAGGTATAGATTTATTCCAATTAACAGGGAACAACTACTTACTGATTGTAGATTATTACAGTAAATTTTTCGAACTTAAAAAATTACATTGTACCTCCTCTTGTACTATAATTGATACCTTGAAGGATATATTTAGTCGTCAAGGAGTACCAAACATAGTGATGTCAGATTGTGGTCCACAGTTCTCATCATTTGACTTTAGGCAATTTGCACTCGAATGGAACTTTACTCACGTAACGTCATCTCCCTATTATCCACAGTCAAATGGACAAATTGAACGAACTGTGCAAACTGTCAAAAATATAATGAAAAAATCAACTGCGGATAGTTACGATTACCGTCTAGGCTTATTAGAATGCTTAAACACGCCATTGACTGCAGACTTACCTTCTCCAGCGGAACTTCTTCAGAGTAGGAAATTAAGAAGCATTCTTCCAACTCCCATTACATTGCTACAACCAAGGGTTCACAAAAATATAAGAACAAAACTAATTTCTAGGCAATATAAACAGAAAAGTTATTATAACAGAAATCATAAGAACTTATCTCCGTTATCAGTGAATCAAAGAGTTAGGGTATATAATACAATAAAAAATCATTGGGTTCCGGGTGTAATCAAAGAAACATTACAAAATAGGTCTTATAGCATTCGCTTGTATAATGGAAAACTGGTTGTAAGAAATAGAAGGCACATTATGATTGATCTCTCACCGCAGAAAAATCATCGTGTCTCCCAAGACTATAACTTTGATTATGATCACATAAACTCCAATGTAAACAGCAATCAGTATCCATCATTATCTAATCAGTATATTACTCGTTCTGGCAGGATGGTGAGACCTCCGAATAGATGGGGCTACCCGTGAACGTGACCCACTTATCTACATATCTCCAGTTATGATTTTTTTTTAAATACAAACGCATTAATGTATAGACTAATGTACTAAATAATAATAAGAATGTAATAAGTTAGTGGATAAAAACACAGATGTTGCATGCCAAATTCAAAATATAATGTAATATTTATGTATAGTATAAGAATAAATATGTAATTGGTTAGAAGTACATATTAATTAATGTAATTAAAGGTTAATCAAATTAGTGTTACATGGCAAACCTTATTTTATTTTTGAATAAAATTAATGTGTATTGCATTGTTTACCTTTCTAATCAATTAAATTTTTAAATTGCACGATGCTGTATTATGTGATGCAAAGTAGGTTTGTAAGATTTATTTAAATAAATTTTGTGGTAATAAAGATACATCTATATTACTTAAATAAATATAAAGGTGAGTTACAAGTTCTACCTACCTGTATTCTATCTTTACATTAAGTACCTATGATTTAGTAATGTAGTTGGCATTATGAATAATTATAATTAATGAAACTCTTAATTTAACTATCCACTTTAAAATCTGTTAAAAACTTCTAAATATAGATATATATTGGTAGTCACACATTTCTTACCCACTGTAAAAGTGCTAATTTTTTTTTTATATTTTGTAAGGAGAAAGATGTCATATATATATCAATAATACTGAAGGTAGTTTGCATGATGTATGAGGGTGGAACAATAAAAGAAATAAATCAGTGTTATCTCGAATCTGCTGTTTGCTTGACGCCTCTCCAACCTGACAATAAGGTTGAAATTTTATTTTTTAATATGACGCGTTTGTCGTCATTAGACGACAAAGCTACTTTTTCCTGTTCTTGGGTAAATATTTCATGTTTAAGAGATTTAAATATAATATTTTTTTTTCGTAAAAAAATATTTTTATTTAATACCTTAAAGTAATCTTTAAAATGAAACATTTTTCAAGACCGGTTTTTGTACCCCTTTTGCTTTTTTATATTCCTCTTTTTCTGTTTTAATGCTATACAACTTCGACCTTAGACCTACAAACTCAGATATTAAATTCCCGCCTAGTTCGTCCTTAAAAAGACCTGGCACTTTTTATTTAAGCCTGGAATGTTGTAACTGTTATTTAAGGGGTAATTGCTGGTATCGAAATAAGGAAGGAAATGTATCTTTAAATCATTATAAAAATCTTTACTTTCGATTGAATAAAGAAACTGTCAGTATCCGTATAGCAAAGTTTCAACTTTTCATTATAAAAAGGTTTCATAATAGAATAATGAAAATCAAACATATGACTTTTAGATATTTCCAAAACGGAAAAACCAATATATATAGGTTTATCCAAAGTTATTGTTTCAGGTTTCATTTGAACAGCTACAAAGTTTTCTGTAAAAATAGTAACACTGTGAAATTAGGTCTAGATATCAATCGCTCAGCACAAATACTTTTCTTTGTTTTATTCTTATCATCATTCCATTTATTTACCAATTTCACATCAACCCTTTTCTCCGTATCTTCTAAAGTCTTCCCGAAAATACTATTATTCAAAAGTTTAAAAAAATCTTGTTCAAATGCTGATTTTGCTTTTTTTCTTAGTTCAGTATTCATATCTATGTACTGTTTTTAAATAAGGACTCTGATTAAATTGAATTACTCTATGAATTTTTTTTAACAATAAACCATGTTTTAAACATGTCTGCAGGTGCGCATAATGGATGACATACAAAAATTTATCGTATAAATTTGGGATTAATTTACATGTTTTTGAACCCGGTGGAATAAACTTTTGCGCACAAAAAGGAAAGTCATTATGATTATCATGCAATTCTTCTGGATATTCTATGTCTACTTCTAGTATGTAACCAGTGTCTCCATTAATTGACACATTTTGAAAATCAATTCTGCTAATTTCATCATCATTTAATAACTTGAAATGTGAGTGAGGTAGACAAGCGCACATAGCAAAGCCGTAGAGATTATTACAGTCAATGTAAACTAAAAAGTTATCTCTTTTTGTCGGGTCATAAGAATTTAAATATTTGTTGTTAGCTTTTGAATACCTTGTTGAACATAAACAAATTCCCGCCGCGAATACCTTTTTGAATCATTCGTAATATTTCCAAGTCATTAATTAATTCTAATTTAACGTCTGTTTTTAAAAGCATAGCATCAAAACTCAGACTGGGTGCTGTTATGTAAAAAGCGGATCTAACTTGTAATTTGTTTTACAAGTTTGACGAAAACTTTCGACAGACGTCTGCTAGTAAAAGAACATCTGTTTTAAGATACAAATCGGTATATTCTCCAAGATTTGATAATTCAAAAGTTGCCAAACTTTTGTTGCATGTTCGTAATCTTCTGACGAAATGTTACTATTATGCAGTTTACTAAAAAAACATTCCTGGGGAGGGAGCTCTTCCTCCTCATACGTGGTCCAAGTAGTTATGTATTCATAAGGATAAACTCCTTTGCGTCTCAATAAATTAAAATGCTTATTAGATGGATAAAACCGCGATAAATGACTAAAATCATTATTATTTAAATTTGCTGCTAGCTTCTCAAGGCTTGTGCCTAAAAATTTAAAAGAGTCACAAACGAACCTGGTATGATGTCAGTACCATTTACTTGGAAATATTTTGTGAATGAAATATAATTTTCCTTAGTTTTTGCTATTACTTGAATTCTACCTGGCATTTCTCCTAATTCTCGTATAAAAAGATGACTATCATAACCGGCTAAGTATGAAAAAAATAGGTACAAATTTAGGCAGTCGATACTTCATATTACAATAAGAATGTGCTGCACCGCGATACCGTCCGGTAAGATGGCAGTGGTCTTTTACTTTATCATCAAATAATATTTTACCACATAGAAAACAGTTTTTTGCTTGAGAAAATTTGTTCTGTCATAATCAGGTTAACGTTATTGGCAACGGTGACTGCAAAATATTATAAATATTAGTTATGTCGGATATCAGATATTCAAAGAACTTTTCAATACAGGTAGGTCCACGATAGGAGACAAATTTGTTGAGCGAACTGTCGTAAGAACAAACAATATAGTAAGCAAATGCAGCTGGTGTGTGTTTGTGCAATGATGCTGTGCAACTTGATTCTGAATTGCATTCAGTTGGCTGTAACAACGATTCAAAATCTGCGTACAAAACGAAGGGCATGTCTTGCATACGCTCGTAGTGGTCAAATTGTATTCGAGTTCCTTCATTGGGTAAAATCGTTGCCACACCACTACAAATGTGGGCATCAAGTTTATCGTTGTTGTCAAAAAAAATCATACAATCTTCACATAAATATACTTTCGAATGATGTTTAGTTAACTGCTTGCGAAGTAATTTAGATAAATCTTTAATAAGACAGTAATGTGTACGTTTTTCTTTTTCAAGGAAAAGCATGTTAACGTGATGTTCTGTTCGGGCGTTCGCTCTTGTACAAAGCCAACAACGTTACAGTTCTTTTTACAGACCATAATATTAATACTTTGCGAGGATTGTTTTTTCAAAGATTTTTAATCCGAAAACCCAACTTAAAAGAAAGGTTCTTAATATTAAGAAAACAGTTTTGACAGTGCGGATAAGAAGTCGTTCCCCCTGATGAGCATTACTTTTAGCAGGAAAAAGTGATGCCATAAACCACACCATAAAAAAGCAATATTTATCAGAAATTTTTTTCATATTTATACACGCCGTTTATGTTTTATGGTTTTCAGGCAAATCTATAAACTTGACGCTCTCAAAGGGTTGTATATTAAGTTACTTCTAAATACAACTTCGCAGATAAGGCCCACCCACTATCTCTATTCAAAATTTTCAATTTTTTTACAAAGTAAATGAATGATATTTAAAAAAGTCTCCTTCAAAATCAAATTTGATGCAAGTTTATATTCGGTTGCAAAAGATTTAATTGAAACAGAATTCATTTTATTGCTGAAAAATTCAGCAAATAACTCAAAGTTTCTTTGATGCTAGAATGCGCTTGCATTCGTGCCGCAAGCAAAAGACGGACGCGTGCGCGCAATCGCGATAAATAAAAAATTCAGCAGGATTAGACCGACGAGTGCTCCTCGTCAGCGTATCCCGACGTTGTTACATTGAACGCCGGTAAGAAGCGATTCGACTACGAAA
>JADPWL010000857.1:0-19436 GCA_019059595.1 Marasmia exigua | reverse complement strand
ACGCGGCACGTCGCTAGGTTTTTCCAAATGACCGAGTGATTAGAATGGCCGCTCCGGGCTTCGCCTACGCGGCGCTCCGCTTGGTTTTGGTGATATGAGTCGTGATGAAATAGCCGCTCCGGGCTTCGCCCTACGCGGCACTCCGCTTGGCTTTGGTGTTATGAGTCATGATGAAATGGGCGCTCCGGGCTGCGCCCTACGCGGCGCTACGCTTTCGCTGTATCTTTCTCATGTAGTTTGAAAGCCGCCCCGGGCTGCGCCCGATGCGGCGCTCCGCTGGGTTTTTTCAAATGACCGACTTGTGCTCGTGATTATAATGGCCGCTCCGGGCTTCGCCCTACGCGGCGCTCCACTCGGTTTCTCCAAATAACTGAGTGATTATAATGGCCGCTCCGGGCTTCGCCCTACGCGTCGCTCCGCTCGGTTTCTCCAAATAACTGAGTGATTATAATGGCCGCTCCGGGCTTCGCCCTACGCGGCGCTCCGCTTGGTTTTGATTTTATAACTTGTAATGAAATGGCCGCTCCGGGCTACGCCCTACGCGGCGCTCTGCTTTGATCTCGTGGTCATTGTTCAGAAGAATGGCCGCTCCAGGCTTCGCCCTACGCGGCGCTCCGCTTGTTTTTGGTGTTGAGTCATGATGAAATGGCCGCTCCGGGCTACGCCCTACGCGGCGCTCCGCTTGGATTTAGTATAATTGCTTGATGAAATGGCCGCTCCGGGCTTCGCCCTACGCGGCGCTCCGCCACGATTCCCCAACTTGGGTTGAATATTTTGATTTCTCCATACAACTTCTTTAGTAGGTACTTTGAAGTCAACTTCAGTACAAAATGTATGGGACAGTCTACTACCAGGTCGAAATTTAATTTTCGTTTTCGTTTCACGGCAAACACTTGTACACGCTCTGATTGGCTAAAAATGACATCGGATGTCATTTTTTGACAGGACCTCATACTCGGAAACTAAAAATTTGAAATTTTACGTTTTGGGGTAATTCTCAGAAATTATTCAAAATCTCGAAATTTTTTTTTCACCGTAGCGTAGCACTTGTCAAGTCCAACAATAAAGGTCATGTCAAAAATTCGCGTCAGGTGGCGCCATCTGCCCGAAAACCCACTTTAAAGCATTTCGAAAACTCTACTTTTTACAAAATGGCCGCTGTCTAGTCCGCCATCTTGAATTTTTTAAAAATTCGTATTTTTCCCATATACTGTACCATAAACAAGATCGAACCACATCTTTACTTTTTTCCTCAAAGAATACCGGAAGACCAATAAGCTATCTCGAAAATGCCTATGTCGCAAAAATGTTTTTCTCAACAGCTCCCAGTGTTGCCAGGTTAGGATGCCAAATCGGCCAAAAATGGCATCGCATGTCACTTTATGACAGGACCTTATACTCAGAAACTGAAAATTTGCAATTTTACGTTTTGGGGTAATTCTCAGAAATTACACAAAAATTCGAATTTTTTATTTCACTGTCGCGTAGCCCTTATTAAGCTTAACAATAAAGGTTCCGTCTAAATTTCGCGTCAAGTGGCGCCATCTGCCCGAAAACCCACTTTAAAAATTTTCGAAAACTCAACTTTTCACAAAATGGCCGCTGTCTCATCCGCCATCTTGAATTTCAAAAAAATCCGTATTTTTCCCATATACTACATCATAAACAAGATCGAACAACATTTTTACTTTTTTTTTCAATTAATACCAGAGGACCAATAACTATCGCCGAAAATGACCATGTCGCAAAAATGTTTTTCTCCACAGCTCCCAGTGTTGCCAAGTCAGGGTGCTGAAAATGGTCAAATGTCATTTGGACAGACTCAATCAATAGCCTCATGGGATTTTTTTCTCCCAAAAATGGCTATTTCGACTCGGCTCCTTTTTGGGCCCTGGCGCGCAAACTATCAAAAATCGTCAAAATATTTTTCCACATGGCAACACACGCAAGCAAGACTCACACCCGCCCGATACATGTCGACTCGCTCAAGTGTCGCCATGTGTCAAAAAAATCACGTTGAAATTTTCGAAAATATTATAAATTTACAAAATGGCCGCCAGCTCGTCCGCCATCTTGTATTTTTGACAGCCCGTACCCCTACCATAGACTACATCATACGACTAATCAGAGACAATTTTTATTTTTTTCCTATCTACGATATCCTCGTCCGAGGAGCTCCTCAAAGTCGGCGACACCCCAAAATTTATTTTTGCCGCCATTTCCAGTGTTGCCAGAATTTTACCAAAAAACTACCTGGAGGTCATTGCGAGCCCCGATTGCCACCAGACTGCATACTCGATTTTCACCAAAGAGACCACTTTTTTTTTCTACTATTCGGGGCCGTGGCCCAAAAACTACCAAAAATTTGGTAGAAATTCTCAGTCATGGCAACACTCGAATAAATAACCCCCCGACGCCCGGAACAAACCTACCCACCCCGACGTTGCCATCTCCCCGAAAAATCAATTTGAAAACTGCCAATTTTTTCCCCCCGACAAAATGGCCGCCAGAGGCGGCGCCATCTTGGATTTCGAAAAATCGCAAATGACGTTTGAGAGTCGAACATAATTGTGACAGATTAAAAAAAGAATTTTGAAAATCCACCCGCGGCCCCCCTCCGCTACGACTCCGCAAACACGGGTCCAAATTAAATTTTCAATCCAAGATGGCGGCGCGGCCATTTTGTTTTTTCAAAAAATTTTCCTTGTTCCAAAATAAGAAACAATGGGCGATCCTAAACAAATGTCAAAACATACCATTGCATTTGAAAAAAAAAAAAAACAAAAGCGCAACGGCGCGCTTGCCGTCCATTTTTTTTCCACCAAATGTCAAAAAAACCTGCGTTGATTAAAAAACAACAACACCAAAAAAAGAAAAAATATCCAAAAACAACCCCCGACACCCCCAAAAACACCCCTGATCAGTCAGTCAGTCAGTCAGTGGTAATCCAGCTATATATAATATAGACTAGCTTTTTGACGCCCCGCGCTTTGCGCGGGCGCGCCTTCGAGCTAGGTCTGCGACGCTCGGCCGCGCTGCGGGCTGCGCCCTGCGCGGCGACGCTACGGGCTTCGCCCTCCGCGGAGCTCGGCCTTCGGCCTCGCGAGACGCAGCTCGGCCTTGCGGCCTCGCGAACTTGCATGAGGCGATGCACCGTTGAGGACAGTTGCCCTTGTTCTTTTCCACGCCCAAGGATAAATCAAATGTGTGTCCCTTGGGCAGGGTTGGATGGGGTTGAGGGTAGACTTTTAGTTTGCAAGTTACGATCATAATTGGTAGAATGTGGCCGCTCCGGGCTGCGCCCTACGTGGCGCTCCGCTTTAACCGCATCTTTCTCATGTAGTTAGAAGGCCGCCCCGGGCTGCGCCCGACGCGGCGCTCCGCTTGGTTTCTGTGATGTGAGTCGTGATGTAATGGCCGCTCCGGGCTGCGCCCTACGCGGCGCTCCGCTTGGTTTTTGTAGTATCATTTGAGATGGAATGCCGGCGCTTCGCTGGTTTTTGGTGTTATAACTTGTGGACGAAACCAGGCTCCCCAAATTCGGATTAGTTAGGTATAGACCTAAGCACACACCGGTTCTGAAGTTGATGTATGATTTTAGCACTTCACTACCTTCTATACTACAGAGGACTTAGATTTAACATATACTTAACCACATAGATATATTATTTTATATTCAACTGTGCAGCTCCCTTATCAATAATCCCTATGAGGAATTGTTCACCAGAATATTATTATTGTAAAGATTAGTATATTAGGTACTGTTGAGCATAGATGGTATGGGATGGTCGAGATAAGCGGCCATTTGATTCACCTAAAGATTTTTACTCAAAATCGTTCTTCATACAGATTAGAAAACCTTCACTGATCATGAACTAAATGATCACTCTTCCTAAAAAGTGTATTACTAAAGTTTCCGAAGATTTTTTTCAATAATTTACTAATGTTAATTTATATAAAGTCCTACTTACACAGATAGGTACCTACCTACATACTGTTGTTTTACAGGACAACAAAAAAAAATAACCCTAACCTATGTAGGTACATAATTAGGTAATTATTCCCGAATCAATTTCTACAATGAATGTTATTTAACAGGTCAACAAAAAAAAAATAACCCTAACCTATGTAGGTACATTAATAGGTAATTGTTCCCGAATCAATTTCTACAATGAATGTTATAACAGGTCAACAAAAAAAATAACCCTAACCTATGTAGGTACATAATTAGGTAATTATTCCCGAATCAATTTCTACAATGAATGTAATTTAACAGGTCAACAAAAAAAAATAACCCTAACCTATGTAGGTACTTAATTAGGTAATTACTCCCGAATCAATTTCTACAATGAATGTTATTTAACAGGTCAACAAAAAAAATTACCCTAACCTATGTAGGTACATAATTAGGAAATTATTCCCGAATCAATTTCTACACTGAATTTTATTTAACAGGTCAACAAAAAAAAAATAACCCTAACCTATGTAGGTACATAATTAGGTAATTATTCCCGAATCAATTTCTACAATGAATGTAATTTAACAGGTCAACAAAAAAAAATAACCCTAACCTATGTAGGTACTTAATTAGGTAATTACTCCCGAATCAATTTCTACAATGAATGTTATTTAACAGGTCAACAAAAAAAATTACCCTAACCTATGTAGGTACATAATTAGGAAATTATTCCCGAATCAATTTCTACACTGAATTTTATTTAACAGGTCAACAAAAAAAAAAATAACCCTAACCTATGTAGGTACATAATTAGGTAATTGTTCCCGAATCAATTTCTACAATGAATGTTATTTAACAGGTCAACAAAAAAAAAATAACCCTAACCTATGTAGGTACATAATTAGGTAATGTAATTATTCCCGAATCAATTTCTACAATGAATGTTATTTAACAGGTCAACAAAAAAAAATAACCCTAACCTATGTTGGGTACATAATTAGGTAATTATTCCCGAATCAATTTCTACAATGATAATGTTATTTAACAGGTCAACAAAAAAAAAAATAACCCTAACCTATGTAGGTACATAATTAGGTAATTATTCCCGAATCAATATCTACAATGAATGTTATTTAACAGGTCACAAAAAAAAAATAAACCCTAACCTATGTAGGTACATAATTAGGTAATTATTCCGAATCAATTTCTACAATGAATGTTATTTAACAGGTCAACAAAAAAATAACCCTATCCTATGTAGGTACATAATTAGGTAATTATTCCGAATCAATTTCTACACTGAATTTTATTTAACAGGTCAACAAAAAAAAAATAACCTAACCTATGTAGGTACATAATTAGGTAATTATTCCCGAATCAATTTCTACAATGAATGTTATTTAACAGGTCAACAAAAAAAAATAAACCTAACTATGTAGGTACATAATTAGGTAATTGTAATTATTCCCGAATCAATATCTACAATGAATGTTATTTAACAGGGTCAACAAAAAAAAATAACCCTAACCTATGTAGGTACATAATTAGGTAATTATTCCCGAATCAATTTCTACAATGAATGTTATTTAACAGGTCAACAAAAAAAAAATAACCCTAACCTATGTAGGTACATAATTAAGGTAATTATTCCCGAATCAATTTTCTACAATGAATGTTATTATTTAACAGGTCAACAAAAAAAAATAACCCTAACCTATGTAGGTACATAATTAGGTAAATATTCCCGAATCATGGTACAATTAATGTGATCGACATTACGTGAGAGTTAAGGATGTGCATAATACCTACACTTATCATACTGAAACATGCATTAAGTACCTATGTAATAACTGTTATTTATGTACAGACAGACACACATTAGGTTTCCACAATCTGATAAATTTCCTCATTGATATTGAACCAAACATATCTAACATTATCGATAATTTGAACATCGATTAATTTGTATTTGTTAGGAAAAACCGGACGTGTGACTGTTTATTGTATCATATACGGTAAGTTGAGTTTTTACAATTGCTGTATATTATGAAAAGTTTATTTTAATAAATCCATGAATTTATTAATAAGAAATTGACGTTATTTTCCTATATACTACACCATAAACAAGATCGAACCACATTTTTACTTTTTCCTCAAAGAATACCAGAGGACCAATAAGCTATCTCGAAAATGACCAGGTCAGCAAAAATTTTTTTTTCCAAACAGCTCCCAGTGTTGCCAGGTCAGGGTGCTGAAAATAGTCAAATGTCATTTGGAACCGACCCACTAAGGCTCGTGAGATTTTTTTCGCCCCAAAAATGTCTATTTCGACTCGCCCACCTTTTTAGGCCCTGGCGCGCAAACTATCAGAAACATTGCCAAAATAGTTTTCGACATGGCAACACCGCAATCCAGCTCACACCCGCTGCATATACGTCAACTCGCTCAAGTGCTTCCTCAAAGTCGGCGATACCCCAAAATTTATTTTTGCCGCCATTTCCAGTGTTTCCAGAATTTTACCAATTGCCCACCGAGACTGCATACTACTCATTTTTGCCTAACGAGACCTACATTTTTTTTTTTTCTAACTATCCGGGCCGTGGCTCAAAAACTGACCAAAATATGGTAGAAATTCCAGTCATGCAACACTCAAATAAATAACTCCCCGACGTCCCGGACAACCTACCCCCTCCGATGTGTCATCTCCCCGCAAAAATCAATTTGAAAAGTGCCAATTTTTCCCGACAAAATGGCCTGCCAGACGCGGCCGCCATCTTGGATTTGTGAAAAATCCTGCCACCGTTTGGAAGTAGAACACTTTGCAACAGATTAAACAAAGAATTTTGAAATCCACACGCGCCCCCCTCCGCTTCGATTCCGCAAACACGATGCCAAATTAAATTTTCAATACAACGGGATTTGCGGGGCGCGGCCATTTTGTTTTTTACATTTTTTCCTTCGCCACACTAACAACTGATAATCAATCCACACCAATGTCAAATAACCCAAGCATTGCATTTAAAAAAAAAAAAACAAAAGCGCAACGGGCGCCGCTCCCGTTCTTTTTTTCCGACCAATGTCCAAACACTGTGTTGATTAAAAAAATACCAACGTAAAAAAACGAAAATATGCAAAACAACCCCGACACCCCAAAAAAAACCACCTGATCGTCGTCAGTCAGTCAGTGGTAATCCAGCTATATATATATGCTCAAAAAAAAAAAAAAAAAGAGCTTCCTAATCGCTGCTGTTTTTGTGATAAAATGGCGCTCCGGCTGCGCCCACGCGGCGCCTGTCCGCTCGGTTTTTCCCAAATGACCGAGTGATTAATGGCCGCTCCGGGCTACGCCTTACGCGGCCTCTCCGCTTGGTTTTGGTGTTATGATCATATGACATGGTCCGATCCGGGCTTCGGCCCTACGCGGCGCTCCCCTCGGAGTCCCCAACCCTGGGTTGACTATTTTGATTTCCCCATACACTCCCTTAGTGGGTACTTTATAGTCAACTCGTACAAATGTTGGACAGGTCTACTACCAGGTCAAATTTTCATTTTCTTTTTTTTCCACAGGCAAATACTCGATACACGCTATTGATTGGCCAAAAATGACATCGGATTCACTTTTTGACGATTACCTCATACTCGGACCGCAAATGTTGCAAATCTTCGTTTTGGGCTAATTTCTCCAGAAATTATCCAAAAATTCTAATTTTTTTTTTTTCACCACCACATAGCTCTTGTCAAAGTCCAACATAAAGGTCATCTAAAAATTCGCGTCAGTGTCGCCATCTGCCCAAAACCCACTTAAAGCATTCGAAACTAAACTTTTCACAACATGGCCCGCATGTCTAGTCGCCATCTTGATTTCCAAAAAAATCGGTATTTTTCCCATATACTACATCATATACAGACCCGAACCACTTTTTACTTTTTTTTTAATAATACCGGGGACAATAACTATCGGCAGGGGGGGGGGGGGAAAATATGACCATGACCAAAAATGTTTTTCTCAACAGCTCCCAGTGTGCCAGGTTAATTCCAAATCGGCTCCCAAATGGCATCGCAATGTCATTTTCTCTGACAGGACCTCAATACACAGAAACTGAAATTTTTGGCAATTTGAACGTTTTGTAATTCTCAGAAATTATCCAAAATTCAAATTTTTTATTTCACCCGCGCGTAGCCCATTGTCAAGTTTCACCCATAAAGTTCTGGCAAAAAATCGCGTCAAGTGGCTCCATCTGCCCGAAAAACCACTTTGAATTTTTTCAAAAACTCACTTTTTTACAAAAGGCCGCTGTCTCGTCCGCCATCTGAATTTTCAGAAATCGTATTTTCCATATCTACCCAATAAACAAGACGAACCAAATTTGTTACTTTTTCAACTTAGAAATACCAGAGGAACCAATAACTATCGCCAAAATGACCAAGTCGCAAATGTTTTTCTCCACAGCTCCCATGTTGCCAGGTCAGGGTGCTGAAAATGGTCAATGTCATTTGGACCGGCCCTGTCAATGGCCTCTTGTGATTTTTTTCCCCCCAGAAATGTCATTTCGACTCGGCCCTTTTTGGGCCCCTGCGCGCAAACTATCAAACATCGCCAAAATATTTTCGACATAGCACCACGCAAGCACGACTCCACACGCGCCCGTACATGTAGACATCGCTCAAGTTTCGTCATGTGTCAAAAATCACGTTTTTGAATTTTTCGAAAATTTTTACAATTTACAAATGGCCGCCAGCTCGTCCGCCATCTTGTGTTTTGACAGCCCGTACCCCACCATAGACTACAACAATAATTGAATAATCAGAGACATTTTTTAATTTTGTTTCCACCTACGTATCCTCTTCCTAGGAGCTCCTCAAAGTGGGCGACCCCAAACTGTTATTTTTGGCCGCCATTTCCAGTGTTGCCGAATTCTTAGCAAAAAACTCCTGGAGGTCATTGCGATCCCCAATTGCCACCAAACTGCTTACATCTATTTTCACTAGGAGACCACTTTTTTTTCTACTATTCGTGGCCGTGGCCCAAAAACTACCAAAAACTATGGTAGAAATTCTCGTCCGTGCACCACTGGAATAAATTAACCCTCCGACGCCCGGACCAACCTACCCCCTCCGCGCTGCCATCTGCCCGCGGAAACAAAAAATCAATCATTGAAAAGTGCGAAATTTTTTTCCCCCCGACAAAATGGCCGCCCGACGGCGCCATCTTGGCTTTTCGAAAATCGCAAATTGACTTTTGAAGTCGAACATCTTGGGTGACAGATTAAAAGAAGAACTTTGAAATCCACCCGCGCCCCCCTCCGCTAACGATTCCGCAAACAGAACGGGTCCAAATTTATTTGCAATCCAAGATGGCGGCGCGGCCATTTTGTTTTTTCAAAAAAATCCTGTTCCAATTTTAAAAACAATGGGCATTCAAAGACAAATTTCAAAACAATGACCGTTGCATTAAAAAAAAAACACAAAGGCGCAAACGGCGCGCTTGCGTCCCTTTTTTTTTCCACCAAATGTCAAACAACCTGCGTTGATTTAAAAATACCCCCACGTGTAAAAACAAAAATAGCAAAAACAACCCCTACACACCCAAAATACCTGATCAGTCAGTCAGGTCAGCTCAGTGGTGATCCAGCTATCTATAATAAGATAGATATAATAGAATAGACTAGCTTTTTGAACGCACCGCGCTTTGCGCGGGCGGCCTTCGAGCTAGGTCTGCGACGCTCGGCCCGCGCTGCCGGGCTGCGCCCGCGCGGCACGCTACGGGCTGTCGTCCCCCCCCTCCGCGGAGCTCGGCCTTCGCCTCCGCTGAGACGCAGCTCGGCCTGCGGGCCTCGCGACTTGCATGAGGCGATGCACCGTTTGTGACGTTGCCTTGTTCGTTTCTCACGGTCCCAAGGATAAATCAAATGTGTGTTTCTTGAGCAGGGTTGGATTGGGGTATGAAGTAGACTTATAGTATGCCAGTTATATCATAATTGGTAGAATGTGGCCGCTCCGGGCTTCGCCCTACGCAGCGGCTCCGCCTTCACCGTATCTTCTCCCATGTAGTTAGAGGCCCGCCCCGGCTGCGCCCGACGCGGCGCTTCGCACTTGGTTTCCTGTGATGTGATCGTGATGTAATGCCGCTCCGGCTGCGCCTAAGTTCGGGCGCTCCGCTTGGTTTTTGGTGATATGAGTCGTGATGTATTGCGCTCCGGGCTGTGCGCCCTACGCGGCGCTCCGCTTGGTTTGTTGTTGATAATTAGTTCGTGATTTAATGGCCCGCTCGGCTGAGCGCCCTACGCGCGCTCCGCTTGGTTTTTTGTAGTATCAAACTTGACATGGAATGGCTCGCTCCGTGCTTCGCCCTACGCGGGGCGCTTCGCTTTGTTGTTGTTGGTAACCAGTGATGTAATGGCCGCTCCGGTTCTTCGCCCTACGCAGCGCTCACGACTTCAACCGTGTCTTTCCCATGTTAGTTAGAATGCCGCCCCGGGCTGCGCCCGACGCGGCGCTTCGCTTGTTTCTGTGATGTGAGTCGTGATGTAATGGCCGCTCGGCTTCGCCTACGCGGCGCTTCGCTTTTGTTTTGTGGTATACCACAAGTGATGTAATGGCCGCATCCGGCTTCGCCTACCGGCGCTCCGCTCGTTTCCCCAGCTTGGGTTGATTTTTGATTTCCCCATTACAACTCCTTATGAAGGTACTTTAAGTCACTCCAGTATCAAGATGTTCTGGACAGTCTCCTACCAGTTCTAAATTTCATTTTCCGTTTTCTTCACGGCAACACTTGTACACGCTCGCTTGGCCCAAATGACATCGATTTCCAATTTTTGACAGAACCTCATCTCGGAAACTGAATTTGACTTTTACGTTTGGGTATTCTCAGATTTCCCAAATTTAATTTTTTTTTTCACTATCGCGTGTAGCTCTTGCAGTTCAACAATAAGGTTATGTCGAAAATTCGCGTCAAGTGGCGCACATCTGCCGAAACCCACTTTAAGAGTTCAAAAACAAACTTTTCACAAAAGGGCGCTGTCTAGTCGCGCCATCTTGATTTTTTAAAAACGTATTTTTCCCATATAGTAGCACACCATAACGGATTGAACCACATTTTTAAAACTTTTTTGTTTTCCTCAGAGATACCAGAGGCCAATAAGCTATCTCGAAAATGACCAGTCCAAAATGTTTTTTCTCAACAGCTCCATTGGTTGGCCTAAGGTTTGGAATGCCAAATCAGCCAAAATGGCATCGTATGTTCACTTTTGACAGGAACCTCATACTCAGAAACTGAAAATTTGAAATTTTACGTTTTGGGGTATTCTCGTAAATAATCCGAAAATTCGCATTTTTTATTTTAACTTTCCACATGCCCTTGTCGGTTCAACAAAAAAGGTTCTGGCAAAAAATCGCGTCAAGTGGGCGCAATCTGCCCGAAAAACCGCTTTAATTTTTTTCGAAAACACACCTTTTACAAAATGGCCGCTGCCATCATCGCCATCTTGAATTTTCAAAAAATCCTATTTTTCCATATACTACACCATAAACAAGACCGACCCACATTTTTACTTTTTTTTAAATTAATTACCTAGCGGACCATAACTATCGCCGAAAATGTACCCATAGTCGCAAAAATATGTTTTTCCTCACAGCTCCAGTGGTTTCCAGTCCAGGGTGCTGAAAATGGTCCAAATGTCCTTTAGGACCTCAGTTGACGGCCTCGTTGTGGATTTTTTTTTCCGCCAAAAATGGCTATTTCGACTCGCACCTTTTCGGGCCCTGGCGCGCAAACTTCAAAAATCGCCAAAATATTTTTCGACATGGCAACACACGCAAGGCCAGACTCACACCCCCCGATACATGTCAACATCGCTCAGTGTCCGCATGTGTCAAAAAAATCACGTCGAAATTTTTCAAAATTTTTACAAATTTACAAATGGCCGCCAGCTCGTCGCCATCTTGGATTGTTGACTAGCCCATACCCCCTACCATAACCCTACATCCATATGGCTGATCCGAGACCATTTTTTTATTTTTTTTTTCACATCTACGTTTATTCTTCGTCTAGGAGCTCCTCAAAGTGGCCGACACCCAAAAATTTATTTTTTTGGGGGACGCATTTTCCAGTGTTGCCCAGAATTTTTACAAAACAACTACCTGGAGTCATTGCGAGCCCCGATTGCCACCAGACTGCATACTCGATTTTCACTAAAAGACCACTTTTTTTTTTCTACTATTCGGGCGTGGCCCAAAAAACTACCAAAATATGGTAAGAAATTTCTCAGTTCGTGCAACACTCGATATTACCCCCCGACGCCCGGAATCAAAGCCTACCACTCCGATGTTGCCTCGTCCCACGAAACATCACTTGAAAGTGACTATTTTTTCCCCCGACAAAATGGCCGCCAGACGTCGGCGCATCTTGGTTCGAAAAGTCGCACACAACGTTCTAGAGTTGAACACCAACATGCACAGATTCAAAAAAGAATTTTGAAATCCAACGCCGCGCCCGCCCTCCGCTACGATTCGCAACACACGTCCAAATTAAATTTCATCCAAGATGCGGCGCGGGGCCATTTTGTTTTTTCAAAAATTTTCCTTGTCAAAATAAGAACAATGGGCGATCCTAAACCAATGTCAACCTAACCGTTGCATTTAAAAAAAAAAACAAAAACGCAACGGGCGCTGCTCCATTTTTTTTCTCCACAATGTCAAAAACCTGCGTTGATTAAAAAACACACACCAAAAGAAAAAAAATCAAAAACAACCCCCAACTCCCCTAAAAACACCTCTGATCAGTCAGTGAGTCAGTGATGGTATCCAGCTATCTGCTAATAATATATAGATAGATAGACTAAGCTTTTTGACGCCCTTCGCGCTTGCGCGGCGCGCCTTCGGCTAGTCTGCGACGCTCGGGCCGCGCCTGCGGCTGCGCCCTGCGCGGCGACGCTACGGGCTTCGCCCTCCGCGGAGCTCGGCCTTCGGCTCGCGGACGCGCTCGGCCTGCGGCCTCGCGACTTTGCATGAGGCGATGCACCGTTTGTGCAGTTTCCCTTGTTTTCTTTTCACACGCCCAAGGATTAAAAATCAATGTGTGTCCTTGGCAGGTCGGTAATAGTGTTTGAGGGTAGACTTTTAGTTTTTGTTGCAGGTTCCAATCAGAATTGGTAGATGTGGCCGCTCTGGCGGGCTGCGCCCTACGCGGCGCTCCACTTGCTTTTGGTCATGAGTAGTGATGAATGGCCAGCTCCGCTGCGCCCTATAATACGCGCGCTCACGCCTTCACCGCATCTTCCTCATGTAGTATAGAGGCCGCCCGGGCTGCGCCCGACGCGGCGCTTTGCTTGGGTTTATGTGCTGTGAGTCGTGATGTAATGGCCGCTCCGGGCTTGCGCCCTACTCGGCGCTCGCGTGCTTTTTTGGTGGTATGAGTCTTGAAAGTAATGGCCGCTCCGGGCTGCGCCCTAAACGCGGCGTCCGCTTGGTTTTTTTGTAATGTCCTTTGGAGATGGAATGCCGCTCCGGGCTTCGCCCTACGCCGCGCTCGCTTTGTTTTGTTAGTATGACAAGTGATGAAATGGCCGCTACCGGGCTTCCCCTAACGCGGCGCGCCGCTTAGTTTTGCTGCTGATTTGTGATAAAATGGCCGCTCCGGGCCTCGCCCTACGCGGCGCTCTGCTTTGATCCGCGTATCACTGTCGTGAGATGGCCGCTCCGGGCTTCGCCGTACGCGGCGCTCCGCCTTCGCCATGTCTTCCTCATATAGTATGAAAAAAAGGCGCCCCGGGCTGCGCCCGACGCGGCGCTTCGCTAGGTTTTTTCCATATGACGAGTGATTATAATCGCTCCGGCTTCGCCTCGCGGCCTCTCCGCTTGGTTTTGTATTATCCTTTAGATGGAATGCCGCTCCGGGCTACGCCCTCGCGGCGCTCCGCTTGATTTAGTATGATTGCTTGATAAAATGGCCGCTCCGGCTTTTCGCCCTAGCGCGGCGCTCCGCTCGATTCCCCATCTTGGGTTGAATATTTTGATTTCCCTCTACACACCTCCTTAGTGAGGTTCTTTAAGTCAACTCCCCAGTACAAAATGTATGGGAGCAGTTTTCTATCAGGTCGAACTTTCATTTTCGTTTTCTTTTCACGCAAACACTTTACACGCTCTGATTGGCCAACAGAATGATTCGGATGTCACTTTTTGACAGAACTTATACTCGAAACTACAAATTTGCAATTTTACATTGGGTAATTCCTCAAGAAATTATCCAAAACGCGAATTTTTTTTACACCGTAGCGTAGCCTTGTCAAGTTCAACAATAAAGGTCTGTCAAAACGTCGCGTCAGTTGGCGCCCATCTGCCCGAAAATCCGCTTAAAGATTTTCGAAACTAATTTTCACAAAATGGCCCGCTGGCTAGTCGCGCCATCGTGATTTCAAAAATACCGTATTTTCCGCATATACTACATCATAGACAAGACCGAACCACATTTTCACATTTTTTTTTAATAATACCAGGGGACAAATACTATCGCCGAAAATGACATGGACCAAAAATGTTTTTCTCAAACTGCTCCCAGTGTGTTTTGCCAGGTTAGGATGCCAAATCCCAAAATTGGCATCGCATGTCCACTTTTTGAAGAGCTTCCATACTCAAAACTAAAATTTGAATTTACGTTTTGGGGTAATTCTCAGAAATTATCTGAAAATTCGATTTTTTTTATTTTACTGTCGCAACATAGCCCCTTGTCGGCTCAACATAAAGGTTCTGGCAAAAAATCGCGTCCAAGTGCGCCATCTGCCCGAAAACTCCACTTGAAATTTTTCGAAAACTCACTTTTTCAATGCCGCTGTCTCGTCCGCATCTTGATTTCAAAAAAAACGTATTTTTCCATATACTACATTATATTACAAGACCGAACCACATTTTTACTTTTTTTCTTAGAGAATACCAGAGGACCAATAGCTAATCTCGAATGCTCAAGTCGCAAAAATGTTTTTCTCAACAGCTCCCAGTGTTGCCAGGATCGGGTGCTGAAAATGGTCAATGTCATTTGGACCGACGCTTTCGATGGCCTCTTGAGATTTTTTTCCTCCAAAAATAGCTATTTCGCTCGCATACTTTTCGGGGCCCTGGCGCGCAACTGATCCAAAATCGCCAAAATATTTTTAGACGTGGCACTCGACGCAAGCAACGACCCCCCGCCCGATACTGTCAACTCGCATCAAGTGCGCCATGTTGTCAAAAGAAAATCACGTTGAAATTTTCAAACTTTTAACAAATTTACAAATTGCCCCAGCCTCGTCCGCCATCTTTATTTTGACAGGGACCCGTACCCGTGTATCAGACTAAATTATATGACTGATCAGAGACAAGTTTTATTTTTTTTTCCATCTACGATATCCTCGTCCTGACTCCCTCAAGTGGCGAACCACCCCAAATTTATTTTTGCGGCCATTTCCATGTTGCCAGAATTTTAGCAAAAAACGTACTGGAGGTCTTGCGAACCCCGATTGCCACCAGCTGCTACTCGATTTGTACAAATCAGACCACTTTTTTTTTTCTACTATTCGGGGCCGTGGCCCAAAACTATAACAAAATAATGTAGAAATTCTCAGTCGTGGCAAACTCGGATAAATTACCCCCGACGCCGACAAACCTACCCTCCGAGGTTGCCATCTCCCCGAAAAATCAGTTGAAAAAAGGCAATTTTTTTCCGCCCGCAAAATCGGCCGCCAGACGCTGCGCATCTGGCTTTACGAAAAACCTCAACAAGCGTTTGAAGACGAACACTTGTGCAAGAGAAAAAAAAAAAAATTAAAAAAAGAATTTTGAAAATCCACCGCGCCCCTCCGCTACGATTCCGCAAACACGGGTCCAATTTAATTTTCAATCCAAGTGGCGGCGCGCCATTTTGTTTTTTCAAAAAATTTCTCCGTCCACCAAAAAAAAAAATGGCGATTCCAACACAAATGTGCAACACCCAAGCATCGCATTTGAAAAAAAAAAAAACAAAAGCGCAACGGCGCGCTTGCGTCCAATTTTTTTTTCCACCAAATTCAAAAACCTGCGTTGATTAAAAAAAAACAACACCAACAAGAAAAAAAAATCGAAAACAACCCCCAACACCCCCAAAAAAACCCCTGATCAGTCAGTGATCAGTCAGTGGGTATCCAGCTTTATATAATATAGATAGATTTGCAATTTTTACGTTTTGGGGTCAATTCTCATAGAAATATCCAAAATTCAAATTTTTTATTTCACCGTCGCGTAGCCCTTGTCAAGTTCAACAATAAAGGTTCTGGCAAAACTCGGGGCGGGTCAAGAGTGCTCCATCTGCCCTGAAAACCACTTTGAATTTTCAAAAACTCACTTTTAACAAAATGGCCGCTGTCGTCCGTCCGCCATCTTGAATTTCAAGAAAATCGATTTTTCCCCATATCTACGCCATAAACAGACCGAACCACATTTTTACTTTTTCACTTGAGAGAATCCCAGAGGACAATAACTATCGCCGAAAGTAAATGACCAGTGCAAAAAATGTTTTTCTCCACACTCCGCAGTGTTGCCAGTCGGGTGCTGAAATGGTCCAATTCTTTGGACCGGCCTGTCAATGGCCCTCATTGTGATTTTTTTCCCCCAGAAATTGGCTATTTTCGACTCGCACCTTTTTGGGCCCTGGCTGCAAACTATCAAAATCGCAAAATTATTTTTCGACATAGCACACACGCAAGCAATACTCACACCCGCCCGATACTGTCGACTCGCTCAAGTGTCGTCATGTGTCAAAAAATCACGTTGAAATTTTCGAAAATTTTACAATGTACAAAATGGCCGCCAGGCTCGTCGCCATCTGTTATTTTTGACAGCCCGTACCCGACATAGACTACTCATATGACTAATCAGAGACAATTTTTTATTTTGTTTCCACCTACGATATCCTCGTCTAGGAGGCTTCCTCAAAGTGGGCGCACCCCAAAATATTTATTTTTGCCGCCATTTCCTGTTGGCCCCAGAATTTAAGCAAAACTACCTGGGGTCATTGCGAGCCCCACTTGGCCCAAACTGCTTACTCTTTTCACTAAGGAGACCACTTTTTTTTTTCTGCTATTCGGGGCGCGTGCCCAAAACTACGCCCAAAATATGGTTAAATTCTCAGTCGTGGCAACACTGGAAATAAATTACCCTCCGAACGCCCGGAACAAACCTAACCCCCTCCGTCGCTGCCATCTGCCCGAAAAATCAATTTGAAAAATGCATTTTTTTTCCCCCCGACAAATGGCCGCGCGACGCGGCCCATCTTGGATTTCGGAACATCGCAAATGACGTTTTGTAGTCGAACATAATTGTGACAGAATTAAAAAAGACACTTGAAATCCCCCGCGCCCCCCTCCGCTACGATTCCGAAACACGGTTCCAAATTTATTTTCAATCCAATATTGCGGCGCGGCCATTTTGTTTTTTTTTCAAAAAAAAATCCTTGTTCCAATTTGTAAACAATGGGCGATTCAAGACAAATGTCAAAACATGACCGTTGCATTAAAAAAAAAAAACAAAAGCGCAACGGCGCGCCTTGCGGTCGCAATTTTTTTTCCACCAAATGTCAAACCTTCGTTGCTTAACAAATACCCCAACGTGTAAAAAAAATAGCAAAAACAACCCCCGACACACACGCAAAAATACCCCTGATCAGTCAGTCAGTCAGTCAGTGGTACCAGCTATATATACTATAGATAGGATATAGATAGATAACTAGCTTTTTGACGCCCCGCTCTTGGCGGGCGCGCCTTCGAGCTAGGTCTGCGACGCTCTGGCCGCGCTGCGGTCTGCGCCCCCTGCGCGGCGACGCTAACGGGCTTCGCCCTCCGCGGAGCTCTGCCTTCGGCCCTCGCGAGACGCTGCTCGGCCTGCGGGCCTCGCCGAACTTGCATGAGGCGATGCACCGTTTGTGACAGTTGCCCTTGTTCTTTTCCACGCCCAAGGATAAATCAAATGTGTGTCCTTGGGCAGGGTAGGATAGGGTTTGAGGGTAGACTTTTAGTTTTGCAGGTTACAATCATAATGTCAAATTGTGGCCGCTTCCGGGCTGCGCCTACGCCTGCGCTCCACTTGCTTTTGGGTCATGAGTAGTGATGGATGGCCGCTCGGGCTGCGCCTACGCGGCGCTCCGCCTTCACGCGCATCTTCCTCTTAGTTAGGCAGGGCGCGCCCCGGGCCTTGCGCCGACGCGGCGCTTTGCTTGGTTTTGTGCTGTGAGTCGTTATGTACTGGCCCGCCTCCGGCTGCGCCCTACGCGGCGCTCCGCTTGCTTTTGTGTATGAGTCTTGAAGTAATGGCCGCTCCGGGCTTAGCCCTACGCGGCGCTCCGCTTGGTTGTGGTGTAGTGGCATTTGAGATGGCATGGCCGCTCCGGCTTCGCCCTACGCGGCGCTTTCGCTTTTTTTTGTTAGTATGACAGTGTGAATGCCGCTCCGGGCTTCGCCCTACGCGGCGCTCCGCTTAGTTTTGCTGCTGATTTGTGATCAATGGCCTCTGGGCTCGCCTCTACGCGGCGCTCTGCTTTGATCTCGTATCACTGGTAAGAGAATGCCGCTCCGGCTTCGCCGTACGCGGCGCCTCCGCCTTCGCACATGTCTCCTATATAGTCGAAAAAGCGCCCGGGGCTGCGCCCGACGCGGCGCTTTCGCTAGGTTTTTTCCATATGACCGAGTGTTATAATGGCCGATCCGTCTTCGCCCTACGCGGCGTCCGCTTGGTTTTTGTAGTATCACTTGGATGGAATGGCCGCTCCGGCTACGCCTACGCGTCGCTCCTCCGGCTTATTAGTTATGATTGCTTATAAAATGGCCGCTCGGGCTTCGCCTACGCGGCGCATCCGCCTCGATTCCCCATCATTGGGTTAATATTTTGATTTCCTCCGCCATACAACTCCTTAGGTGAGGTATTTAAGGTCAACTCCCCAGTGAACAAAATGTATGGGACAGTTTCCTATCAGGTCAAATTTCATTTTCGTTTTCTTTTCACGGCAAACACTTGTAACCCGCTCTGATTGGCCAAAAATGATATCGATTCACTTTTTGACAGGACCCTCATACTCGAACTAAAATTTTTGCAATTTTACATTTGGGGTAATTCTCGAGAAATTATCCAAAAACTCGAAATTTTTTTTACACCCGTAGCGTGCCCTTGTCAAGTTCACAACAATAAGGTCATGTCAAAAATTCGCGTCAAGTGCGCCATCCTGCCCGAAAATCCGCTTTAACGTTTTGAAAATAAATTTTCACAAATGGCCAGCTGTACCTATTCGTCCCATCTCTTTTGATTTCTAAAACTCCGTATTTTTTTCCAATACTACATCATAGACAGACCGACACCACATTTCACATTTTTTTTTAAATAATACCAGGGGACGCAATAACTATCGCCGAAATGACCATGACCAAAAATGTTTTTCCTCAACAGCTCCCTTGTTGCCAGGTTAGGATGCCATCACAGGCCAAAT
>JADPWL010000855.1:0-12815 GCA_019059595.1 Marasmia exigua | reverse complement strand
TTGATGCAGAAATCGTTTCTTAGGTCCCCAAATGTATGCCCTCAAAAGTCTCCACTCCAAGTCCGGTGGTGTCCGCGTCTCCGCTCATAAATCCCAACTTTCAGTATTTTTCAATTTTCTCAAATACTCACCGTGTTAGGTAAAAACTGTCAAAGAAGCAAATGATCCTTATTAAATTTCCTACCAAATGAGACTAGTATCATTCTTAACAAAAGTTCATTTTTTGATTCAGGGTTGTCAACAGGTGGGAAAAAAATTAAATGACCAAACTTTCTACAGATTACTTGATTTTCTGAAAAAACTTAAGAGTATTCAAAAAATTTTGTAAGTAACAGTTATTTAAATTTTGAACGAGTTGTCTCTTTACTTAAACTATAACTTTATACATATGACTGGCCCGATAGCGCTTTTGTTAGTGGATACGCCTTTGGGTCCAGTTGAAAGTACAAAGATGCGCCAACTCTGCGGACACCCTAGGGGTGGGGACTTTTGAGGACATACATTTGGGGACCTGAGGAACGATTCTGCATCAAAATTAGCTTTAGATTTTTTTTACCCTAGATTAACTTTCCCGGGCCATACTTGATGATCTGTTTTTGTACTCTAAATTTAGATTAACACCATAAGTAACCGTTTTTAGGCGGTAATTCAAATTTCGAGTACAAAAACAGACTAAAAAGTTATGTGTGTGTTAAATATATAAGTGCTTTCTGAGAGAGTGGAGCTTTGAAATTGTTAAAAAGATATCTGGTTTAGTTGCTAACAGTTTAAATCAATTGGTGTCGCTAGTGTGCCCCAGCCGTCTTACCTTAACAGTAAACTGGAATGATTGCTCACAGAAAACCAGCGTCGACATCAGAGTTGAAGTCGTCTCTTTACTACTCTTTAAGGCAAAAGTGAACATACATCTTCCAGGCAAACGCGTACCATTCAGACCACATCGTCGCTTCCATTGGGTGCGATTGTGGTATTATGATCGCGACCTCGTCGGACCACGACAACGGTACAAGCGCTGTGTAGTAAGACAACGATGTTTTGGCGCGCGTAGGGGGAATACGAAATGAAACAGCCATTGTTAATATATCCTTTGCTATTGAACAAAACTTTTTTATATTTGGTGATTGGTAGCATTGATGAATATACATAAACCCATCATAATGACAGCTGCCGGCAACTCTTAATTCAGTTGATATTGTCGCGAGTTTGTTAAGGGGCCGGCGAACAACGTATTTCCCATACAAATAATTTTTGGACATATTCAATTTGAAGATATCTCGACTTTTCATTGCTGTTATTCGGATTTAAAAGTATTGATTTATGTCTCAGTTAAATTAATTTTCTTACAATATTTACTTACTTAAAAATATATGCTATTACTTAAAGGGCCTCGATGTTTCAAATAGGGACGATAGCGAGGGTTAAAAATAATAAGAATTTGCGAATACCTATGATTAGTTTATTAGTTATATAAACTTTGTAACCATATATTATGCAAATTAAGCTGTTGGTGTTCCAAATAAAATTAAATTAAATTAAATTAAAGACATACCAGGAGGTCATATAGCGCGGCTATAGCATGTGGCGCGAACGGCGCAAACTGCTCCACATCAAAGTTGAAATCGTCTATCGTACTCCTTAGCGCTTCGGCCGCCGCCAGCTTGACGGCCGCGTCCTCGTCGTGCCTCGACAGCGGCTCTAACAGCGCTGTGTACATTGCCGGCCGGAGGGACTGCGACGCTCGCACGCCGCACCATTGGCCTGGTGACAACGATGAACATTTGTTAAAACTTTATTATGACGTTCGTGTTCCGAGCACAATCAATTTGCCAATGTCTAAACAATCTAAACATAGATTTAAAGCAATACGAAATCTCACCTATTTATATTTATTATGAGCCTACTAATAATGTCCTACTGCAGGACAAAGGCCTATCTAACCTTTTTCCACCTATCTCAGTCCTGGGCTACGGTAGACCAGTTTTTTCTTTCGTAACACCTACAAATTTATAACTTGAAGGTAGGTTCTTTAACGTCTAGCGGAACACAAAACGGACATAGTATGGATGGTCCGTCGTGTGTATGTTTCTGAAATTATGGATAATATTGATCATGACCATCGATTTACCCAAAGCATTTTGGCGGATAAATATCCTTCCCGATGACTGAGATAAGACTGCTTGCATGCCCAAGGCCGAGGTACACTTCGTTTCAAACGCACAGCTTTTGGCATAACTGATGCTCCAGTCACTCAACAGCGACTGGTCGATTCTTTGTTAGGTGATTTCGAACAAAGTCTTTGCATTTTTCGACGACATCATTGATGGGGCGATATATCTCTCTCTCTCTCGCGCCCTCTGGGCTTGTTCGGAATCGTGTCGTTTTGTGGTGCACAATAAAATACAGTTTTAATTAATAAAGTGTTTTATTCGCAATATATAACATTGGCGACGAGAAATAAGAACTTTCCGCGTAAAGTGAACAAAAAGATTGAGCAAAATAACGACAATTAACAGTGATAATCGAAAATACATATAATCGAGTGTGGCATCGGTGTGAAGTGCATAACGAATCATAAATTTGCACGACGGCCGCCATTTTGCATTTGTGGCTAACTTCATGAATGTAAACAAATAAATGTCATCATCAGAGTCATTTTCCGATACTGATTCTGTAAAGGATACAACTGGAAATAGTGAAAGTTCACGAAAAATACAAGAAGTAAGGTTGGGTAAAAGAAGTTACATCTATAAATGCACTAAAACCGAGTTACAACAATATTCTTGGACGAAAACCTACATTTCTCTGAAAAAAGCACATTGGATGAACTGAGGAAAATTCTTAGTGAATTCTACAGAAACAAAGCTATAAAAAAACAGGAACTTCAGCCATTAAGAATCATGACTTCGTATGGAGAATTAGAGCCCTTCAATGGCGATAAATGGAATGTTTTTCAACAACAGTTGGATTTTTTCATAATACTAAATGACATTAAAGAAGAGAAAAAAGTATCACTATTAGCAACAAAATTAACATCAAAGGTTTTTGAAACTCTAACACACTCTAACGGGTGCACCCGTTAACCCCAGCAAACTTACCTATGATGAATTATGTCTAAAACTAAAGCAAAAGTATGTGAAGCCGGTTTCAACTGTTTTGGAAAGAGCCAAATTTAGACAAAGGAATCAACAGTCAAACGAAAACATAGAAGATTATGTTCTGGAACTAAAAAAGTTAGCAAGGAAATGTGGATTTAAGGATGTGGAAGACCAAATTAAAGAAAAACTGATTGATGGAGTGGCATCTAAAATGATTAAATATGAGTTGTTAAAAGGTGCAAGCGAGATGACTCTGGAAAAATGTATTGAAGTCTCACAATCAGTAGAAGCAGCATTACTTCACAGTAATCACAAGGATGTAACAGAAGTGTTCTACAATCAAAGTAAAATAAAACATAAAAAAAACTATTTCTCCCAAGAAACGAAAGTAGACAACTAAAAGAAAAACAAAGATGTTTTTGCTGTGGCAAAGATAACCATTTCAAAGCTAAATGCACGTTAAAAACAAAATTTTGTTCAGAATGTGGAGAACAAGGTCACATATTCAGAATGTGTTGTAAGAAGAAACAACCCACAAGGCAAACTAATATGTTGGAGACAGAAACTTGTGAAAAGGAAATTAAGGGGGAGGAGGTCATTGAAATAGATAAAAAGCCCATATGCAGAATACCAAACTTATTCCTATAATAGTGTAAGTAGGATACCGCCACATTATATAACAGTAACATTAAATAACCATAATGTTCCATTTCAGTTAGATACTGGGTCAGAGGTTACTGTGATGTCTTCTCAGGATAAGGAACAATATTTAAAAAGCATTTCAGTTTGAAAGTTGTAATGTAATGTTCAGAAACTTTGATCAAAGTTAACACAGCCATTAGGCATAATAAAAGGCATTCCAGTAAAGTGTAACAATGAATGTAAAAAACTTAATATTTTTGTAGTCAAAAATAATGCTCCACGTGTCATTGGTAGGGATTGGCTAAGTGAGTTGGGTTTATGGCCTCCAGTATTAACAAATAATGTAAAAATAGGTTCTAATGAGATACAAACTGTTTCAGATGCACAACAACACATAAATAATCAGTTCGCAGAAGTATTCAGCCCTGGCTGGGGCAACTTTAAAGGTGAAGTGATTACTTTGAAGTTGAAGTCTGATGCCAAACCTAGATGTCTGCCTGTAAGACGAGTACCATTTGCTTTGCGGGATAAGGTAAACAATGAAATTCAAAGATTACTTACAAACAAGAGAATCTCAACAGTTGAACATAGTGAATGGGGAACTCCAGTAGTACCCATATTAAAGCCAGATGGGTCAGTGCGACTTAGTGGGGACTACAAGCTAACGGTAAATAATTATCTAGAAGTTGATCACTTCCCGCTACCCCATGTTGATGATATATTAAATACACTAAAAAACGGCGAATATTACTGCGAACTGGACCTAAAAGAAGCATATTTACAGGCGCCTCTTAGTGCTGATAGTCAGGACTGTACCACCATAGTCAATAGTAGAGGTGGGAACTTATAAATATAATTACCTTCCATACGGAGTTAGTTCTGGACCTGGTTCATTCCAGCGCTTGATGTTCCAAAAGTTAAAAGATATACCAAACACTATTGTATTTATTGACAATATTTATATTAAAGGAAGAGATTTAAAAGACACTCTAGAAACTCTATGTAAAGTACTAAATAAGTTACAGCAATGTGAATTTAAATTAAAACCTGAGAAGTGTAAATTATTTGTAACTAGTCTGGATGTGTTTGGGTATCGTGTAAATAATTTGCTCGGTTGGTGCATGCACTGTTTATGGGACCAGTGACCATTGATAGTGTATGCGACCTGCGCAGTTGTCATCTGATGCGACCGAGCGGGTGAGCAGGTTGCGGATAGCTCGCCCTCCCCCACTCCCACCTCTTTTCATGAGGACGGGAGAGGGTGTCACGTTGACCCCGGACAATAGCTGCTCCAAAACCCAATCCCAGGCTAGGAGCATTCCTGTTAACCTCAATCCCATGCTCCCCTCCCCATCCCTCCCAATCATCCCCACCCTAATCACCGCATCCCTCCCCTCTTTTCCTGGAGGAGGAAACTCGTCTCCAAAAACCCCAATCCAAGGTGTCATCCGATCCGTGCCGATGGATGCATGGCCGAGGGGATGCTCGGTCGCGAACGGAGGGGCCTCGAAACCAGGCGAAATCGAGGTCTATTTAGCCTTACCCCTGCAAGCGGGGCTCTGCAGGGGTGGACCTTTACTTCCCTAGCTTCTTGTGGGAACTATATGGATATTGTAGACATAATAGACGACCATTTAAATTCTACCGAAGAGGTACTAGGTACCTCCGAGGCTATGCTCCTTGGCAGCGATACTGAGGAGCATACGAACACTGCCGGAGCACCTGGGACTGAGGGACCAGGTACTTCCAATGCAGAGTCGACCCCTCTGGGCGCAAAGCACCAAAGGGACACGTCGACCAAGGGGCCAGAGAGTAAACCCAGGGTTAAGCTCTCTGGAGCTGATAGAAAACTAATATATCGGCTTGTAGCGAAGGGTATGACCTTCGAGCAGGCGCTAGAACTGCGCATGAGTGAAAAGGCCAAGCAGAGGACCCGAGAGGAGGGGGAAACGAGGGAGCGGGCGTCAAAGCGCCCTCTCAATACCTCGTCTACCTCGAATCAAGGTAATCCCACCAAGGCACCGACACTTGGCGAGCCTTCCACCTCGAAGCCTACCTTTAAGGAGGTTGCTGGGTCCGTCACGTGCGGCATCATAGACGCCCTGGGTAAAATTGACCAGGGGAGGGTCGAAATGCTCCAAGGTGCTATCTTGGAGTGTATTGACACCTCAGACGATGGTGACGGCCCCAGCTTTATTGAATGCAAACCGCGCTCGGGTGGCATCCTTAACAAAAACACATAACCCCCCCCTTCGTAAAGAAACAGACACAACCTAGGCACCTATATATAATCCTATCCCATCCCTCCGTCTTAGCTAAATTCCCTAACCCTTCCCCTCCCAGTCCCCCAAAACAACACAATGATTAAGGCGATACAAGTAAACCTCCAGCACTCAAAGGCAGCCACAGCTGCCCTTTGCCAAAGATTCCTCTCTGAGGACCTGGACATCGCCTTGATCCAAGAACCGTGGGTGAATAAAACCACGGTAATGGGGCTAAACTCGGCAGGTAAGATATTAAGTAACTCCTGCGGAGTGAGGCCAAGAGCATGCATGCTCTTCAAGAGAGATATAAATTACCTCGCGATCCCTTCGCTGTGTACAGACGATGCTGTTGCAGCGTATATAGACCTCCCCGGGGGGAAAGGTGCAGAGACACTCATAGTCAGCTCCATGTACCTACCCGGAGAGGACCAGGATCCGGTGAACAAGGTGACACCGGTAGTGGAATATTGTCTGGAGAGAGAAACCCAGCTGCTGGTGGGTACCGACTGCAACTCCCACCACACATCATGGGGCAGCTCCGACACGAACGCAAGAGGTGAGTCCTTGTTTGACTACTTGCTCACCAACAATCAATTTGTTCTTAACGTGGGTAGCAAACCAACCTTTACCACACGTTCTAGGCAGGAAGTACTAGATATAACATGGTGTTCAGGTAATCTCGCACACCGAGTAACCAATTGGCACGTCTCAGATGAGCCGTCCTTGTCCGACCACACCCATATTAGGTACGACATAATATGCTCGGGAACAAAGGAACCGAACACGTACCGAGACCCCAAGGGAACAGACTGGGAGGGCTTTAGGAACTCCCTTAGGTTATACCTTGGAGATTTTAAATACATTAAAACTGTGGACCAAGTGGAAGCCGCAGCAGAGGACTTAGGCAGAAGCCTAATGAAAGCGTATCTAGAAAATTGTCCTCTTAAGACCACTAAGAGCAATAGGAACGCGCCTTGGTGGAACAAAAACCTGGAGCATCTGAGGCAAAAGGCCCGTGCCTTATTTAATCAGGCAAAAAAAGACAAGAACTGGGATGCTTACAGGAAGGCGCTAACACGCTTCAATAGGGAGCTCAGGAAAGCAAAAAGGAGATCCTGGCAAAAATTTTGCGGGTCCATCAAAGACACTGCCCAAGCTGCCAGGATCCACAAAATATTAGCCAAGACACCTGAATCCCATCTAGGCCTGCTAAGGAAAGCGGACGGATCTTTCACGGAATCCCCGGAGGAAACACTGAGACTGCTTGCTCAAACGCACTTTCCGGAATCCGTGTACATTAATAACGAAAGAGAACTCCAGGACAGTAAGTCTCCGGACAGGAACCGCGGAATGAAGACTGGAGGAGAGCTTCCGTTATTTTTCGTCCCCAACAGATAAGTTGGGCCATTAGGAGCTTCAAGCCTTATAAATCTGGTGGGGTCGATGGTATTTTCCCGGCTATATTGCAACGGGGCGAAGATATCATCATCTCAACGCTGATAAAACTTTACCGTGCAAGCTTTGCTTGGAGTTATCTGCCATCAGCGGGACTCGGGCGAGGGTCACTTACATCCCCAAGGGAGGGGACAAAGACAAATCACAGCCCAAGTCCTACAGACCGATAAGTCTCACCTCATTCCTACTAAAAACGATGGAAAAGGTGTTAAACAGTCACATCAGGGCAACATACCTCGTTGAAAAACCCCTGAGTGCAGACAACATGCCTACCAAACAGGCAAGTCCACGGAAACGGCACTTATTGATCTGGTGGACAGAATTGAGAAAGCCATAGAAGACAAAGAAATTGCACTCTGTGCCTTTCTCGACATCGAAGGGGCTTTTGACAACACCAACTTCGATGTTATAACACGTAGCATGGTGAATCGTGGAATCGACGATACCACCACCAGATGGATGGGATCCATGCTACAAAATCGAACTGCAACAACAACGTTGATGAATAAAACTCTTCATTATAGAGTGACCAGAGGGTGTCCACAGGGCGGAGTCCTATCACCCCTTCAATGGTCATTGGTTGTTGACAGTCTCATCTGTGAGCTCAATGAAGCCAGATTCCTGACTCAGGGTTACGCAGATGACATAGTAATAATGGTCATAGGAAAATGTCCTAGCACCATTTCCAGTCTTATGCAAAGGGCCCTACGAATAGTAGAAAACTGGTGCACAAGACACGTGCTAACAGTCAACGCACGGAAGACGGTCTTAATCCCGTTTACCAAAAGAAGGAAACTAGAGGCGCTTCACGCCCCAACACTTCTTGGTACGAAGCTATGCTTGTCCAACGAGGTCAAATATCTCGGAGTCTTTCTAGACCAAAAACTAACATGGAACAAGCATCTCGACTACATTACTAGAAAGGCAAAAATAGCGATGGGGGCAAGCAGTAGGTTGGTGGGGCTAAAATGGGGGCTACGGCCCAAGGCCGCACTCTGGATTTATAAAACCATAGTGAGGCCGATCGTCACTTATGGCTGCTGTGTGTGGTATAAGAAGACGCACCAACTCAACTGCGTGGAGAACCTCAGCAAAGTTCAAAGAACAGCCTGCCTTATAGCCACTGGCGCTCTTTCGTCCTCTCCCTCTGCAGCACTGGATGCCCTCCTGAACATTCCACCTCTGCACATTCACGTGCAGATGGAAGCGAGGATGGCCATTACGAGAGCAAAAATCAGAGGAAGGACGAGATGGCAATCTAGGGTCATAGGTAACCTCTACAATGAACTAATGAAAATTCCGGTCATGGATATGCCCTCTGACTCCATGATCCGTGAATACCGCTTCGATAAGCGGTTTACAGTCTTGTTACCTAGTAGACAAGACTGGGAGGCTGGAACTCCCGGAAATGTTAAGCAGAATGACATCGTTTGGTATACGGATGGTTCCAGGAGGCAAGGCGTATCCGGGGCGGGATTTTATAATGATCGCTTCAGAATACGCAAATTCGCCAACCTGGGTCGCTATACCACAGTGTACCAAGCAGAAGTCTTCGCAATAATTGGCTGTGTCCAAGAGAGTCTGCAAATGAATCTCCAGAATAAGAAGATATTCATCTTCTCAGATAGTCAAGCTGCCCTCAAGGCGTTAACATCCTGTGAACTTGACTCCAAACTCACTAGCGAGTGTGTCCTGCTCCTAAACCAGCTTGGCAATGCCAACATCGTAAATCTGATTTGGGTACCGGGACACTGCAATATCAGAGGCAACGAAGTCGCTGACGTGCTAGCAAAGGCCGGGGCAGAGAGCCGGACCGGAACCAATAAGTGGCGTTCCAGCCTGCATGGTCAGGTTCGAGTTAAAAGAGTGGGAGCATAAGCAAAGCACTGAATATTGGAAAAGACTACCTCGACTAGAACAGTCTAAGGCGTTGATACAGGCGTTCGATCAGAGACGAGCTGTAGAAATAATAAAACTGAGCAGAGGACATGTTAGGGCACTCACTCGGACCCTCACAGGGCACTGCAAATTAAATAAGCACCTGCACAACATGGGCCTTTCAGATACCAAAATCTGCAGGTTCTGTCGCGAGGACGAGGAAACGATTATCCACGTCCTCGGCGAGTGCATAGCGCTGCACCGGTGCAGAAGCCGGCACCTGGGAGCACACATGATCTCAGCAGACGAGATCAAAAGCTCCCCCATCAGCTCCATTCTCGGGTTTATCCTGGAACTGGAGCTACATGAGGTGCTGTAATAGGTTACGGGGCTGCCACAATAGATCATCTACTGGTCGCAGTGGCTATGAGACGCATGGCTCACCCCATTTCTAACAAATAATAATAAATAAATATGGCATTAATATTATTCAATCTAATATTGAACCATTGTTAAATGCAAAAACGCCTACTAACTTAACTTTACTCAAGTCCTTCTTAGGAAAAATAAATTATTATTCTCGTTTTCTGAAAGATATGGCTACCATTATGGCACCATTATATGAATGTACTAAAAAAAATAAATTTATTTGGACGCCAGAATGTAACAATGCTTTTCAACACATCAAGGATAAGTTAGCGTCAGCCTCTAATTTAAAACACTATGACCCGAAATTACCATTAATTTTAACTTGCGATGCGTCTGATACGGGGTTAGGCGCAGTATTATCAAATAGGAACTATGAAGGTGTAGTTAAGCCAATTGCTTATGCGAGTAAAAACTAAGTGAAGTAGAACAAAAATATGCAACTATTGATAAGGAAGCTATGGCAATCATTTTTGGAATAACGAAATTTTATAACTATTTATATGGGAGACATTTTGAACTCGAAACTGATAATGCAGCCTTAGTAAGGATATTTGGCCCTACAAAAAGTATTCCAAAAATGGCTGCTAAAAGATTGCAACATTATGCAATATTCTTGTCTGCATTTAGTTATAAGGTAAGACATATTAAAACAAATGTAAATCCGGCAGATTATTTATCCAGAACTGCCATAGAAAAAGAATGTGATGAAGAAAATATTCATCCACTTTGTTCAAATAGCAACTCGAGCAATATCTATCATGTGAATGAATCCCAATTGGACTATTTGGATTGGAAAACAATACAGTCAGAGACAAAAAAAGATACCACACTGACAAAAAATCATAAGATACCTTTTTGACGGTTGGCCGGGAAGAAAACATTTAACTCAGGACATACTACCCTACCACAAAAGATTAAATGAATTGACAGTTGATAGAGGGTGTGTGTTTCTGGGGATACCATATTGTAATACCAAATTCTATTCGGGAAAATGTGTTAATGGAGCTTCATAAGAGTCACTTTGGAATAGTTCGCATGAAGGAGATTGCTCGATCTTATTTTTGGTGGCCTAAACTGGACACTGACATAGAAAATATAGTTAAGAACTGCATTGTATGTTTACAAAATAAAAAAACCCTTGTAAAACCCAAAAGCCATGGCCAGTACCTCCTTCAGCGTGGTATAGGATACATGCCGATTTCTTAGGTCCATTTTACAATAAAATGTTCCTAGTACTAGTTGATAGTTATACAAAATGGCCAGAAATATACGAAATGTCCAACATTACATCAGCACGTACGATTGAAGTATTTAATTTCCACCTTTGGTTTTCCTGTACACCTAGTCACAGACAATGGCCGATCGTTTACCAGTTCAGAGTTTCAAGAATTTTGTAAATTAGCTCAAATAAAACACACGTTTTCGCCACCATACCATCCTGCTACTAATGGGGCAGCGGAACGTTTTGTTCAAACATTTAAATCGGCAATTACTAAAATTATAGATAGTGGTCACCCCATGTCTTATGCAATAAACCTATTTTTAATGGATTATAGGAGCACGCCTCAACGAACAACTGGAATTGCACCAGCTCGTCTAATGCTGGGTAGAGAGCTGAGAAATAGATTTAGCTTGCTTAGACCACCTCCGCTGAGAGAGGAGCTAGATGCCAAATCGCAAGGGAAAGCACAGGGGAGTAGGAAGATTAAATTTGAAATAGGTCAGAAAGTAATGGTAAAAGATTATAGAAAGGGAAATAAGCCATGGGTTCAGGGTTTGATTGTTGAAAATTCTATACCAAATGTTACTTATATAATAGAAGTAGAAGGATGTAAGTGGAAACGACATGTAAATCAGATGTTGTCGTGTTAAGAGCTAGGCTCTGAACATAACCACATGGTATGAGCTAGATTCTAGGGAATCTATGTACTAATCCAAGTCGGGGAGAGTGTGGTATATCGTGAGAGGGTGATGGGGCGATATATCTCTCTCTCTCTCGCGCCCTCTGGGCTTGTTCGGAATCGTGTCGTTTTGTGGTGCACAATAAAATACAGTTTTAATTATGGTGAGCGGTGACTTTAATAATCATGTTTCACTTCTCGTTCGCGTGCTTAATAATTAATAAAAAAACAAACCTGTGTTCGTTTTGTACCCAATTTTAGTACGATAGCCGCCCCTTTGAACAAAGTTACGTCGAGTAAAAATAATGGACACCATACTGCAGGTCAGCTAATGAGGTATAAGAAGCGGAATATCTATAGAAACTTGCGGTATACATATTTCCTCTAAAACACACCTCAAATGGTTATTTAGACATTAACGTCTAAAAATTATGTTTCAGGTTTTCCATAAGAAATAGTACACTTACCTATTAACTGGCAAATTCTTCTCCTAATAATTCTATAGTTATTGTCCTTTATCTTCAACTCTTGGCTAAGAACGTTTGTAAACCACTCGTCAAAGTCCACCTGTAGATAACAAAATATTGAAACTTAATACAGATAATAAAAATCTGAACATATGCACATAACATTTTCTCGATGCGTTTTCAATAGATTAGTGTTCAAACGAGACGGAAGGACCCTTTACTAACCGGGTGACTATTCACGTAATCGCAAGGAAATCGCCACCCATGTTTTCAACAATTTGATGAAAATAAACTAGAAAAACACACCTAATTTAAATAGCCCACAATCGGTGTTTGGTTGTATTCCGAAACTCATTGAATAACAAATAAAATCTGAAGGAAACTATGCTTTTGCATTTGAAAAATCAGCAAGATGGACGGATGGACTGAGGCCCAACTACAACAGCATCGGTTGTTTCATTCGTCAAGTTGACATTTTGACATTATGACATTAAAAAATAACTAATTTACTCAGACCTATCTATCGTATTTATCAAAGGCGATAGCTTCCATTAGAACCAATAACTGGGGACACTCACATCATCATACAAGTCGAAAGCGGCCAGCCCGACTGCGTTGTACACCGCGTCTTTCTTGAGGATGGCGGGCAGGTCGTCCGGCGCGATCTGCCGCGGCTGCAGCGAC